>LBNU01003640.1:0-22510 GCA_014162995.1 Artemisia annua | reverse complement strand
GTATAACTTCATTTTATTAAACCTATGATTTCTCACCAACTTTATGTTGACCATTTTAGCAATGTATTTTCAGGTAACTAGCTAGCTTGTGTGGGCATGCATTGGACCATTTTGAAGTCGCGGGGTCGACTTGCATTCTTACCTTTATGCACTTATGTAACCGTTTGATCTAGTATGGATTTGTTTTAAAAACTTGCAACAACACTTTGGGACCTATGTTTGTAAACTCTGATTTTATTAATGATCAAACGTGTATTTTTTAAAACGACACTTTAGGTCGTTCAATATAACCATGTATGAGATGCCATGAAAGTCACATCCAGGTATTCAATTCCGCTGCCAATACAGGTAAATTCAGGGTGTGACATTATCTTAGGTGCTTACGCCTAGTGGAGGAGGTTTTTGATCCTTTCCCAAGCCTATGGTAATCTATTTTCTATGACAAGTAGTGAGTGATATTTCTTCCATTTCTGTTTAGTTATATAGTTTATAACACCCGAGAGATGAGAGTATCCAAACACTATTTGTGAGGTGCTAGTGTATGATTTCCGTGCTTGTTATGACTAGGGTGGAATAACTATTTGTTGTAATTACTTTTATGTTAGTATTAAATGACCCCTAGCTCATTTTTTGATTGGAATAAAAGCGCATTTGCTTGAGGACAAGCAAATCTCAAGTGTAAGGGTAGTTGATGAGGCGAAAAGTGTTACGCTTTTAGGGGGTCATTTAAGCCCTAATCCGTAATTATTTGATCAAATATTGCCTTAAATCGTTCCTTTTGTCATTTTAGGTACTTTGGAGAGGAAATTTGGAAAAGGAAACATTTTGGACGTTTTTGGAGCATAAAAGTGAAGAAAACGACAAAGTCTCAAAACCAAGATAAAAACAGTACCTGACGGCGTCACTCTTTACAAGGTGAAGGCGTCACGCTTTGACAAAGAGGTGGATGATTTTTACACTAGACGCCCAGAAAGATTTTGGAAGAATTAGACGTGACGGCGTCACGTGTAAATGGATGTAGGCCGTCACGTTATAGCTCAAAGGGAGACGGCCCAGAGACATTTAAAGGGGGACGGCATCAGGAATAGATCTAAGTAATCCGAGAGAGTTTTGGCGGCGAGGTGACGGCATCACATTCTAAAACGTGACGTCGTCAGATTGTAAAATCTATATATATTTTTCTAATTTTCATTCATTAGGTGTGCAACTTTTGGGAGAACTTTAGGGATAAACCCTAGTTCGTAAAACATTGTATTTTCAGGGGGTTTTCACCCTTGAAACCTTGATGTTCAATTGAAGATAAGTCTCCTTCCAAATCAATCAATATTCTATGTTTTGTTTGATTATATCTTATGCTTGTCTTTTCTTTAACATGCTAAGCTAGGTTTTTCTTGTGTTTGCTTAGATCTAATGAAACCTAGCTATTGATTACATGTTGTTGGTTTGTTTGTGATTGTTGTGGGTGGGTGAAGTCGATGTTAGGCTTAAGAAAACTAGCTAACCTCCTATACGGTAACTTGCTTGAACGTCTTAAGAAACATGAATCGGATGTGTACTACGATTATATGGTTGTATTTAATGCATAAGCGAATTCTAGTGATCCCATGTTAGGAGCTTTTAGTCGGCTCGACATAGGAGTTAAGTAGGAGCTTATAGAGTTAAGGAGGATCGTACACGGCCCTACGAATAGTTTAAAGAAATACAACCCGTCATCCACACAATTACAACAAACCAATCAACCGGTAAAAGATAGCTAGGGAGTAAGGAAATCTAAGTAAATACATTTTTTCTCTCATATAAGTTTCACAACCATTTACTTTTTCTTGTTATTTTATTTTATTTGCATAAGCAGTTATTTGGATTAGTTGACTAGCAACTAATTCCGCCTACTCTTCCAAATACCCGAGATTTTACTTGCTTTTATTAAATAAAAAAAATACAAAAAGAATCATCCCTCAACCCTTAAACCTAAATTAGAGTAGTTTTTAATCCTAACAACACTATTCCCAGAGAGAACGATCAATCCCCTGGTACTTGCCACTTCACTATACTACATCGGTCAGGTACACTGCCTGGTGAGGGTTGTAAGCTTCTCAAGATCCCTTGAGAGGTAAAACCTAATTGCGAAGGTTGCAAAACCCACGCATCAAGTTTTTGGCGCCGCAGCCCGGGGAATAGTTATTGCTTAGGTTGAAAATTTTATTTTTACTTAGGTCTACTCATTAGATTCCTTTCTAGTGAGATTTTTATTTTATTTCTCTAGGTTTTCTTGTAGTCAATCTTATTCTCTGTGCTTTTGTTCGTAATACTTCCTTATGAGTAATATCGATCGTTTGGTCCCTCTTATTCGTATTTTCCGTCGTAGAACTTCCAACTACCCAACCTGCCCCCTATTGCTGAAAACGAAAACACAACAAATCTATCACCCGATCATCAGTTTAACAACAATTCTGATATGGACGAATCTGACTAAGACACCGACCATGAAAATGGCCCTTTTATTATTCGTCGGATTCTGATGAGGACTTAGGGGATAGGGAAGTGATAGATGATCCTAAGGGAGACGAGGGAGCTAACCCTCTCAAGTATGTTGACCCTAGAACATGGATTGAGAAAGATAGTTTGTTTAATATGCAATTTCCTTGTAAAATTAGATTTAGGAGCTTCGATGCTTACCATAACTCGTCTTTACCCATGAGCATAATCTCACGCGCTGAATATAATAAAATCATGGTGAATGAGTTAGAATACCAAGGAGATAATATTGTTGCTAGAACTAAAACATTGCACGTGTTTGTTGGTAGCTTTGTTTATTTAGTTGACTTTATGGTGATGGAGAATCTAGGCGAGTTTGTTGATAGTAACTTAACCCATGTTGTGNCATGAGCATAATCTCACGCGCTGAATATAATAAAATCATGGTGAATGAGTTAGAATACCAAGGAGATAATATTGTTGCTAGAACTAAAACATTGCACGTGTTTGTTGGTAGCTTTGTTTATTTAGTTGACTTTATGGTGATGGAGAATCTAGGCGAGTTTGTTGATAGTAACTTAACCCATGTTGTGTTTGGAAAACCCTTCAAAAGGTTAACCAAATTAGACGAAAAACTCATGGAAGGGTTAATTACATTTTCAGACGGGGATAAAGATTTTGTGTATCAAATGCCCCGTGCACACTCTAGGTATAAGAATTTTTCTATTGAGGGATGTAATAGGCTTCCCCCTCTAGATATGTTGAGTGAGAAGGACATAAGAAAAGGGCTCAAATATCCTCATGAAAAGAATAAGAGGTATTATCGTGGATGTTTAGAGCTAAGTGATGACTATAAGAGAGATGAGGCAACAATTAGATGGCTCACACTTGGATACGTGAGCATTAGTGACACTAGGTGAACGTGACTTTGAGTCTAGCTACAAGACTCGTTAATAAAGAAAAGCGCTTCTTGGGAGGCAACCCAAGCTTTATTTGTTTTGCTTGTTTGTTTGTTTGTTTTATTTGTTTCCGTATGTATGTTTTATTTTTATTCCTAACAATTCATGTTTCAAATTACATTGTGAAAATGCTTTATTTTTTTTTTAACTTCGTCTTAACTACATATAAAGGTATTTTGCAAATGATAAGTGTAAGGGAAATCTAAATTTGTTTATAAGAACGAATTGGACATGAATTGTAGTGATATAAAATGAACATACATATTAGTATTTGTTTGAGTCAAATGCTTGTATCGAGTCATAATGAAATTTTGCAGGATTCCAGGAATTAAGGTAATTGTTTTTCCAGAAATTTTCCGGAAACTAAACATAAGAATTCTGTCAGTTCAAGTCTGACGGCGTCAGCCTTTAAAAGCTGACGGCGTCAGGTACTGATTCCAGAAAAAGTTTTTAAAATTTAGTTTTTCTGCCGGATTATAAAGATTACTACATCTTTAATTCCAGGAATCTGCAAAACTTTCATTCCACAAGCATTATATCCTTAGATAGATTTTGCCACCGATTTTAAGCAAGGTTTGCCTAGATTGTTTTCTCTGGTTTTTACAGGTTACATTGGACAAGAAGATGAACATGGAATCAAGTTCATGACATTAAGCTTTTGGCGTCGCTTTGATCTTGGAGCTTTTACATCATCTTGGAAGAAGATCTAACCATGTTACCACACGATCCACATCAGAAAAATCAGGGGAGTATTTGTTTCATTCTTTCATTTTCTCTACTTTTACATCTTTTATGTGAACATTGGGGACAATGTTCGGTTTAAGTGTAAGGGGGTAAATGAAGACACCTTAGAAAATGATATTACGCTTGATTTTTGTTTTGTTTAATGGTAGATGTGTAATAAAACTGAGAGAAATATTTGTTAGGGCAATTTTAGCGCCAAATTTAAATTTTTTTACAACTTATAGGAGTGAAACTTTAGGCATAATAAGCGTCTCATGGATAGGAGTTGTATTACTAGCACAAAAACCATACCACTCAAATATTTTCTCCCAAATATGTGAGATTCACCCCTAGAATTGGTAGGAAAAGCATTCATTTTTGGTGCTTGTGTGTGTACCGGTAGTTTATGGATCCTAGAACTTGCGTTAGTGACCATCCCAAATCCACAAGTGAGACTACATTCGTGTAGTTAGATTTGCTACATGATAAGAGGCATTAGGATAACCCACGTTTTACACCCGTATTATAATTACATTGACTTCATTGGTCAAGTAATTCTCCCACACCTTAGCGATGTACTCATTTTTAGTACACGATACCCCTAGTACACCCCTCAGAGCCTATCTTTTCGTTTCTAACTTTAAGCATTTTACTTAAAGGAAGAATTTGTTTACAATCCACCCCAAATGTACACCCAAATCGCCTTAGCCTACCTTGTATGCACTCATCTTTAGTGTATTATTGTTACATGTTTAAACCCTTAGTTAATTGTCTTATTGATTACATGGTTGCTAAGACGAGTCATATCCTTGTACATATTGTTTTGGGACGATTAGGACGCATGGGTAAAGTACTAATGTAATGGAGTAATGGGGAAGAAGTCAATTATTACCCCCGTATGTGCGTTAATATTTCAAAGTACTCCAAGTTTTTCAATTATCTTAATTCGAGTCGTTAGAATAGTTTATTGTAAAGTATGTAAAAGTTCAAGTGTAAGGGGAGAACCGAGGCCCTATGATGTATTATTTTGGATGGTAGGGTAAGAGTGTATGAAAAAAAATGGAAAAACAAGAAAAACGAAAAAAAATTGGAAAAAGAAAAGTAGAAAAAAACATACGGACTACCATCCCGTTTCATTTTATCTTTATTTATGTTTATGTTATTTTCTTTTAAGCTTAAGTCGAGTAGAGTCTTGGCTTAGCAATGCCACCTTGTGCATGTATTTGATAAAGATAATTAACTCGCCACCACTAAAAATACCCTTTATTCCAACAAAACCGTGTTTATCATATCCCTACACCTAACGTTACAACCCTTGAAAAGCCCTCTTTGATAGTTTATCTTAGGTGCTTACGACTAGTGGAGGAGGTTTTTGATCCTTTCCTAAGCCTATGGTAATCTATTTTCTATGACAGGTAGTGAGTGATAATTCTTCCATTTCCATTTAGTTATATAGGTTTATAACACCCAAGAGATGAGAGTATCCAAACACTATTTGTGAGGTGCTAGTGTATGATTTCCGTGCTTGTTATGACTAGGGTGGAATAACTATTTGTTGTAATTACTTTTATATTAGTGTTAAATGACCCCTAGCTCATATTTTGATTGGAATAAAAGCGCATTTGCTTGAGGACAAGCAAATGTCAAGTGTAAGGGTAGTTGATGAGGCGAAAAGTGTTACGCTTTTAGGGGGTCATTTAAGCCCTAATGCGTAATTATTTGATCAAATACTGCCTTAAATCGTTCCTTTTATCATTTTAGGTACTTTGGAGAGGAAATTTGGAAAAGGAAGCATTTTGGACATTTTTGGAGCATAAAAGTGAAGAAAACGACAAAGTCTCAAAACCAAGCTGAAAACTGTACCTGACGACGTCACTCTTTAAGACGTGATGGCATCACGCTTTGACCAAGAGGTAGATGATTTTTACACTAGACGCCCCTGAAAGATTTTGGAAGAATTACACGTGACGGCGTCACGTGTAATTGGATGTAGGCCGTCACATTATAGCTCAAAGGGATATGGCCCAGAGACATTTAAAGGGGGATGGCGTCAGGAGTAGATCTAAGTAATCCAAGAGTGTTTTGGGGGCGAGGTGACGGCGTCACATTCTAAAACGTGACGCCGTCATATTGTAAAAAGTATATATATTTTTCTAATTTTCATTCATTAGGTGTGCAACTTTTGGGAGAACTTTAGGGATAAACCCTAGTTCGTAAAACACTGTATTTTCAGGGGTTTTTCACCCTTGAAACCTTGATGTTCAATTAAAGATAAATCTCCTTCCAAATCAATCAATATGTCTATGTATTGTTTGATTATATCTTATGATTGTCTTTTCTTTAACATGCTAGGCTAGGTTTTTCTTGTGTTTGCTTAGATCTAATGAAACCTAGCTATTGATTATATGTTGTTGGTTTGTTTTTGATTGTTGTGGGTGGGTGAAGTCGATGTTAGGCTTAAGAAAACTGGCTAACCTCCTATAAGGTAACTTGCTTGAACGTCTTAAGAAACATGAATCTGATGTGTACTACGATTATATGGTTGTATTTAATGCATAAGCGAATTCTAGTGATCCCATGTTAGGAGCTTTTAGTCGGCTCGACATAGGAGTGAAGTAGGAGCTCATAGAGTTAGGAAAGATCGTACATGGCCCTACGAATGGTTTAAAGGAATACAACCCGTCATCCACACAATTACAACAAACCAATCAACCAGTAAAAGATAGCTAGGGAGTAAGGAAATCTAAGTAAACACATTTTTTCTCTCATATAAGTTTCACAACCATTTACTTTTTCTTGTTATTTTATTTTATTTGCATAAGTAGTTATTTAGGTTAGTTAACTAGCAACTAATTCCGCTCACTCTTCCAAATACCTGAGATTTTAATTGCTTTTATAAAATAAAAAAATACAAAAAGAATCACCCCTCAACTCTTAGACCTAAATTAGTGTAGTTTTCAATCCTAACGACAATATTCGCTGAGAGAACGATCAATCCCCCGGTACTTGCCACTTCACTATACTACATCGGTCAGGTACATTGCCTGGTGGGGGTTGTAAGCTTCTCAAGATCCCTTGAGAGGTAAAACCTAATTGCGAAGGTTGCAAAACCCACGCATCAGCAGTGTTCAATGCTTCAGCCCAAAAAGGTATAGGTAACTTAAAGTCTGACAACATAGTCCTAGCAGCCTCAATCAATGTTCTATTTCTCCTCTCAGCTACACCATTTTGTTGAGGAGTTCTAGCAACACTGTATTGTCTTAAAATACCCTTACCAACATAAAAATGATTCATGACATGATTTTTAAATTCAGTTCCATTGTCACATCTGATTATTTTAACTTTATGATTTATTAGGTTGTCTACTCTAGTTATGAATTCCTAAAGAATTTCAGCTGTTTTATCCTTAGAGGCTAGAAAGAACACCTATGTAAATCTACTAAAGTCATCTGTGACAACTAGGCATTATTGCTTCCTATTCAGACTATGCACATAAACAGGTCCAAATAAATCCATATGAAGCAAATGTAAATGCTTGGTAAGTGTGTTCACAATCTTGGACTTACAAGAGACTTTGTGTTGTTTACCTTTTTGACAGGCAACACAGGTTTCAATTGTAGGTAAACCTCTAACAAGATTACCCTTAATCAATTTGTTCATAGTTTTGAAATTCAAATGTCCAAGTCTTCTATGCCATAATTTGTGTTAGGAATACGTTTATTCACATTAAAGACTCGGTCACCCCGAGTAGATTCAAGCATCAAGTAGCTCGTAGTATTTATCATAGTAGTTAGTAGATTAATAGTTTATTAGTATGTAAATAGTATTAGTGGAGTGAGTCGGGTCTTCACCCACTGTGCTCGCACTACAGCCTGTTTCATGAGGTACTTAGGAACTTTGTATAAATACCCTCTACCACCCAAGGTAGAGGGTTGAACCTTCACTTCTAATCTAATATTTCATCTTCACTTTCTCTCTCTAAGGTTCCACTTTCTCTCTCTAACTTCATAAGCAAAACGCCACCTTAAATCCATTGTATAAACATGTTTGTGACTTAATGATTATGCTACAATTGGTATATAAAGCCAAGGTTTCACCCTAGGGCCTAGCTTAGCTGGATTTGGTGGAGTTTTATTGTTTTAGTTAGTTAGAAAAAGTTCTCTTACTCTACTTCTTAGTTTAATTTTGTTAGCGATATTGGATGTGTTATGGACNGGTTCCACTTTCTCTCTCTAACTTCATAAGCAAAACGCCACCTTAAATCCATTGTATAAACATGTTTGTGACTTAATGATTATGCTACAATTGGTATATAAAGCCAAGGTTTCACCCTAGGGCCTAGCTTAGCTGGATTTGGTGGAGTTTTATTGTTTTAGTTAGTTAGAAAAAGTTCTCTTACTCTACTTCTTAGTTTAATTTTGTTAGCGATATTGGATGTGTTATGGACGTATTTTCTTGATTAGTGGTGTTTGTTTTACCTAGTTCTTCAGTTGGTTTGGCTAAATCATTCGTTGGTTGGGTGTTTGAAGAGATTTGGAACGTTTTTCTTGCTAGCGTTTACCTCCTCTGGTTGAAGTTCTTCGTAGCGTTTAGCTTGGGTTTGTCAACATTTTGGTCTAGCGTTTAGCAGTGGTTACTATATTTGGACAAACGGACAAAACGCTAGACAGCGACTTGGTTGGCAGCTAGTGGTAGCGTTTAAGTACAGTCTGGCATTTAGTGAGTTTAGCGTTTACCTCTGATCACCGTTTACCTCAGCTTAGCGATTTTATTATTCTAGCGATTTGCTCAAGATAGCATTTACCTGCAGCCAGCGTTTTGATCTCTCCAGCGTTTAGCCCCTAATAGCGTTTACCTCAATCTAGCGTTTTGCTCAGTTCAGCGTTTAGCTCTACTTAGAGATTTGTTCCAGATAGTGTTTACTTGCAGTTAGCCACTTGTTCTCTCTAGCGTTTAGCTCAGAATAGCTTCTATCTCCAGCCAGCGACTTGTTCTCTCTAGCGTTTAGCTCAGAATAGCGTTTACCTGCAGTGTTTACATCCAACGTTTACCTTATGTTTTGTAGTTTCTTTTGTGGACTTTAGTAAAATCTCAGAAAAGAACTAATTTCTCGGTTTAAGTCACAAGAGTTGTTTAATCCCGCTTAAGATTCTATCATGGCTACTACCTCTGATGATATTCAAGCTGCCAGGTCCGATACCCGACCTCTTATGCTGGATAGGACGGATTATGAATCATGGGCTCAAAGAATTCGACTCTATTGCTTGGGAAAGGAAAATGGTGTCAACATACTCAAATCTATTGATGAAGGACCCTTTCAGTTGGGCACGATTAGAGACACCATCGCTGCTACAGACAATCAACCTGCTTTCCTTGGAAATCCTAGAGATCGGACCTATGTTGATCTTACTGAAGAGGAGAAGAAGCGTTATGATGCTGACATTAGGGCTTCTAACATCATCATTCAAGGACTTCCTAAAGACGTATACAAGCTCATCAACTTCAACACTGAAGCCAAAGCACTATGGGACAATGTCAAAATGCTTATGGCTGGTTTTGAATTAACCAAGGAAGATCGGGAATCCCAATTGTATAATGAATTTGAACATTTCAAGCAGAATCCTGGAGAAAGCATCACTGACTATTATGTCAGGTTTCAAAAGCTTGTGAATGACATGAGAATCATCAAGATGACAATGCCCAACATTCAGCTGAACTCCAAGTTCGTGAACAACATCGCACCAGAATGGGATAGGTTTGTGATAGCTGTTAAGCTCAACAAAGGACTGAGAGATACCAACCATGAACAACTTTATGCATATCTCCAACAACATGAGAAACATGCTAACTATGACCGTATGATGTGGGAAAAACTCAATCCAACACTTAACCTTAGTGATGCGAATTTACAAGTTGCTTTCGTTTCAAGTGCTCAAATTCATCATCAACCCCCCAATGATCAAGTTCCTTACAACCCTACTTCACCAACACCTTTGACATCACTTGGGCAATCATCCGGGATCATACCATCTGCTGTAAACTCTCATCAGGAATCATGATATTCTCACACCGCTCTAATGATTGATAACCTCACAAACCAGATGTCCTTACTTGCACAACAATTCAAAGCAACACTTCCCCAAACCAACAATCAACTCTGAACCTCCTCTAACCCACGTAATCAAGCCATTGTGGAAGATGGGAGAGTTGTAGTGCAGAATGTTCAAGGAAGACAGAATCTGAATCAAAGGAATGGTGTTCGTGGGAATGTGCAAAACAGAGTTGGTAATGCACTTCAAGGGCAGGCTCGACAACCTAAAATGCTATAACTGCGGGGGACTGGTTAACATTGCTAGGAATTGCAATCAACCAAAGCGTCCCCAAAACTCCAAGTACTTCAGGGACAAAATGCTGTTGATGCAAGCTCAAGAGAATGGAGCGGTTTTAGATGAAGAGGAGTTACTGTTCCTTGCTGGAAATGATGGAAACACATTTGATGCTGATGTTGACAATCAGCCCATGCAAGACTTGGCCCTTAATGACCCCAACATCTTCCAAGCCGATGACTATGATACTTTTGACTCAGATGTTGATGATGAGCCTACTGCACAAACCACCTTCATGGCAACTCTGTCTGCTGCAGCATCATCAGGACAACCATCTAGCTCCTCTACTGCACCTACCATCTCTGAGGTACCCACAACATCTCCCAAACATAATATGTGTGATGATCAAGAGGTACACCACGAAGTACAACCACCTAACACCATTGCTACTACTACTGTTGATATGGGAAATAGTAATATAATTACATATGAACAATATGTGAGTAACAACGGGTCATCGGTTGTATCAAGTAGTGCAACTCTCGGTATGGCTAACAACTGTGAAATATATGAGCCCTTAGAGTATGTCCCTACTGATATATTAGTGTCTAGAATCAATATGCTTAAGGATCAGGTTGCCATTTATGAGCAACGTGCTAAATTTAAATTAACTGATCATGAGCAGAAAATGGATTTGCAATTGCGTGTACTTATTTCTGAACGTAATAATAAGGAATAAACATTAAAAAGGGAATTGGAATCACTGAAAAAACAATCGGTTCAATCGTTTAAACAAAAACATGAAATCCAAGAAAGTGTAAAATTTTTGAAAAGTGAGTTCCAAGATAAGGAATCTAAGCTATTAGATGATTTTTCCAAACTTAAAACGTTAAAGAACAAACTTGAGAATAAGTTGTACACGCAAGGGCAAACCATTCAAACTGCTCAGATGATCCACAGTCATAAGACATTATGTGATGAACATAGTGATAAGGATGTAGGCAAGCCCAAATCTAATTTCCTTAGGAATGTTAAGAATGCCCAGCCTGCACTATATGATGCGTGTGTTTTGTTTGAGCCTGGTCATGCCCTCCCTGATGTGACATCGTTTGATGATTCAATTGAAATTGAAGAGGAAACTAGACTTAAGTTGGCTGAAAAATTAAAGGATCCCATGTGCATTAGAAATAAGATTCTGTATAAGTATGATTAAACTGAACATAACAGAATTGCAATATTTGTCCCTCAAAAGAGAATAGCTCCAGAGCATGTGTTCTGGAACCATGATCTGGAAAAAATGCAAGCCAAAAGGATTGTGGGAAACACCCGTACCATGTTTAGGATTGCTGACCCTACAAAATATCCTAGAAACACACCCATGCATCTTTTTCCATTCATTCTTGCCACGCAAAACAGTACTTTAATTGCTCTTTATGTGCTTGGTCAATTATTCAATGATTTTGATAAAACATGTAAAAAGAGTATTACACCAACGGGCATTATGGAATGGGAACGGGGGTTTGAACAAACTAAACGATGCTATCAAACTGAAGTCATGCCATTTTTAAGCTTGTAAAAGAACATTTCGAGGGTCTTAAGGAAACCTTAAACAAAGAAGTGACTGATATGAAAGATGTGTGGAAAATGAGGGAAAACAACTGGCGTTAGACCTTAAACATAGTGAAATTGAGAGAAAAAATATTCGTATCATGAATGAGAATTTGATTGCCAGTTGTGTTGCACAGGATGTATTTTATACTACCACTAAATCTGCTTTCTCTGTGTGCCAATTTCATGAAATGTCCATTGCCTTGAATGTCTTTCAGAATCGTGTTGTTGAGCTTGAGGGGGAGAATGTTAAATTGCGTGAAAAAAATTCAAAACGATGATCATGATAACATGGTCAGGTATCTGTCAAAACTAGAAGTTGATAATCTTAACTTGCAATTAAAGTATCAAAATCTAGTAGAGCGATTTAAAAACTCAAAAAACAAGACATCTTCGGATGCTCCTGAATTTGATATATGTTTTGAATTAGCCAAACGTGATGAAAGGATTCAAGCTCACACTAACACGATTCAGAAACTCAGGACCCAAATTGCCCAAGAAGTCATCAAAACATTTGGTAACTTACACCAATATACCTTCGTCGGTAGAATCTCAGAATTTTCATCATCAAGACACCATTAATAAACTACTTTGTGATATAGAGTGGTACCAAGCTAAAAATTCCAATACCAAAATGCGTTACAATGAGTTATACGACTCAATCAAAGTAACACGTGAGAAAACCAATTGTAAAATAGATTCTTTGTTAAATGAAATTGAGAACCTAAAGACGAAGGTGAGAGGAAAAATGTCAGTCACAACTAACGAAATGATTGTTTCTAACGTTTCTACTGTTAGAAAACATGATGTTGAAGCTGTTAATATCTCTCTTCCCCTTAGGAATAACAAATGTGCTCACTATGCGTATCTGCTATATCTTAAGGATAGTCAAGACTTGCTTCGTGAAAATGTAGAAGAGGATAGGGTAAAGAAACCACAGGATATTGTCATTCTAGACTCTTGCTTTCTCACTATAAGATCTCAGGAACTTCTAGAATATGCTATTGGAACGTGCCCAATGGAAGACAACAAGCCCAATAGGCCTAATGCACCCCTACTATTAGGTAGGAACAAGCGCGTTACCTTTAATGTGCCATTGAAAACGCCTAAACCTAGCACATCATCAACAAATAAACAAATAGCAGTCAAACAAACTAATGTTCCTGTCATTGCTTCTACAGGAGTAAACAGTGACTCTAATGCTAGCGGGTCAAAGCCCAGTGGCAATACAAGGAACAATATGACTTCGCCAGCTAAGAGTGCTCATGGAATGAAAGTAGAAGACCACCCTAGGAATAATAACACCTGCGTGTGTAAAATGAATCATGTTGATTCTAGTATTAGCGTTAAGCGTGCTGTAATTAATTCGAATTCTGTTGCAACGTGTAAGACATGTGATAACTGCTTAATTTCTATAATCATGATGCTTGTGTTTTATCTTATGTGAAATCCATTAATCGTGCACGTTCTAAGAGAGTTAGAAGAGCTAAGAGAGTTAGGAGAACTAAAAGAGCTAAAATGGAAAAAATTTGTTTGGAAAGAAACTGGAAGGACCTTCACCAATGTAGGATACCAATGGAGACCTACTGGAAGAAAATTCACCTTAGGTAGTAGGTGCCCTTTAACTAAAATGATTCCACTTAGACATAAACTTGTAAAGGAATGGAAACCGACTGGCAGAATATTTCCCATAGAAACTACGTGTCTTGATACTAGGGCTACTGAGTCTATATGTGATGTCTCCACTACATCCACCATGTCTGAAGTGAATTCTGGCTATTCGGATCATATGTGTGCTAACCAAACGAAACCTAATATTATTTGGGGATCCACGTTCTTCAGTTATCTATTCTGGTCTGTTTTCAAATGCAGGTCGTATAATTCGTCCTGTGGTATTTGGACTCAGGCTGCTCAAAACATATGACCGGGGTCGCTCGTGGCTCAAAATTTTCGTGAATAAGTTTATCGGGACAATTAGATTCGGGAATGATCATTTTGGGGCTATCATGGGTTATGGAGACTATGTGTTTGGTGACAGTGTTATCTCAAGAGTGTATTATGTAGAGGGTCTTGGGCACAACCTCTTCTCTGTTGGTCAATTCTGTGATTCCGACCTAGAAGTGGCATTCAGAAAACATACGTGCTTCGTTAAAGAACTTGATGGGGTTGTATTACTCAAGGGCAGTCGCGGCACAAATTTATATACCATCTCTATCGAAGACATGATGAGATCCTCTCCCATTTGCTTGCTCTCCAAGGCATCAAAGTACAAATCATGGCTATGGCATCGCCGGTTGAATCACTTGAACTTTGGCACAATTAATGAACATACTCGAAAAGATCTTGTTCGTGGCATGCCCAGGTTGAAATACGAAAAGGATCATCTTTGTTCTGCATGCCAATTAGGAAAAAGCAAGAAACACACTCACAAACCCAAAGCTGTCAACACCATTACAGAAGTTCTTCACACCCTCCATATGGATCTTTGTGGTCCAATGAGAGTTCAAAGCATCAATGGAAAAAGATACGTTCTGGTTATCAAAGGATGAAATCCAGAAATCATAATCAAAATCATCAAGCAGCTGCAAGTCAGACTTAACAAAACCATCAGAATCATACGCACAGACAATGGAACTGAATTCGTCAATCAACAACTCACTCAGTTCTATGAAAGCATTGGGATAAGTCATCAAAAGAGTGTTCCTCGCACACCTCAGCAAAATGGAGTCGTTGAAAGACGAAATTGTACACTTGTTGAAGCCGCTCGAACCATGCTGATATTTTCCAAAACACCAATGTTTCCCTGGGCGGAAGCTATTGCAACTGCTTGCTTTACTCAAAACAGATCATTGATACACCCCCTCCATAACAAAACCCCTTATGAACTAGTGCATCAAAGAAAGCCAGACCTCTCCTTCCTACACGTGTTTGGTGCACTTTGTTACCCAACCAATGACAATGAAGATTTGGGAATGCTTAAGGCTAAGGCTGATATCGGAGTTTTTGTAGGGTATGCACCGGATCGTAAGGGATACTGAACTTACAACAAGAGAACCAGACAAATTATAGAAACAATTCACGTGACATTTGATGAGCTGACTGAGCAACAGGTTTCAGGACACACCAGCCCTGGACCCGTACCAAATCTTTTGACTCCTGGACCAATCAATTCAGGACTTGTACATCATTCTACTTCTGCACCACCTTATGTACCACCCACTTGTGAAGAATTGAAAAGTTTGTTTGATCCGATGTTTGATGAATATTTAAAGCCACCCATTGTCAATCCAAGCAACGACAACCCACCTTTACCTCAAGCTGTCGAGGCTCCAATTCCACATAACTCAAATGGTCCATCTGTGTCTGTTTCTCTCAGTCAAGATGCAGCAGCTGTCAGCACATCACAAACTTCATCGAATCTTCAATCTTCTTCCGTACAACAAGGAGGTGCAGTTGACAATTCCACTGAAGAAAATTCGTCTCCTCCCACTCATGATGAGCCATTTGTGAATATATTTGCTCCAGATCCCACAACCGATACCGCTTCATCAGACGAACAACAATTAGCATCATCAACATCCTACCCCCATCATCACGAGCATCTCAGGAAATGGACTAATGATCATCCAATAGACAATATAATTGGCAACCCATCTAGACCAGTGTCTACACGTAGACAACTTGCCACCGATGCCTTGTGGTTTTTCTTTAATTCCGTTCTATCGAAGGTTGAACCTAAGGACTTCAGAGATGCTTTGACTAAAAGCTCATGGTTCACAGCAATGCAAGAAGAAATTCATGAATTCGACCGAATCGATGTGTGGGAACTAGTACCTCCACCTGATTTTGCAATGATTATCGCTCTCAAGTGGATATTTAAGGTAAAACTTGACGAGCATGGTGATGTTCTCAAAAACAAGGCCCGGCTTGAAGCAAAAGGATATCATCAAGAAGAAGGCATAGACTTTGAAGAATCCTTTGCACCAGTTGCTAGAATTGAAGCCATCAGAATCTTTCTTGCTAATGCAGCTAGTCAAAATATGATTGTATATCAGATGGATGTTAAGACTGCATTTCTGAATGGTAACTTAAAAGAGTTGGTCTATGTGAGCCAGCCTGAAGGATTTGTGGACCCTGAGCGTCCAAATCACGTCTATCGCTTGAAGAAGGCTCTTTATGGCCTAAAGCAGTCTCCTAGAGCGTGGTATGACACTTTGTCCAAGTTTCTTCTTGCTAATAGGTTCGTCAAGGGCGTTGTTGATCCTACGTTGTTCACAAGAAAATCAAGCAAGCATCTACTTCATGTTCAAATCTATGTGGACGACATCATCTTTGCCTCTTCAGATCCTAATGAATGTGATAGATTTGCTAAAGAGATGAACTCTGAATTCCAAATGTCAATGACGGGGCAAATGTCTTTCTTTATGGGGTTGCAGATTTCACAAAACCCCAATGGCATCTTCATTAATCAGTCCAAATATGCTAATAAGATTCTAAAGAAGTTCAGGTTTGATTCTTGTGACTCAGTTGACACACCCATGGTTGAAAGATCCAAACTTGATGAAGATTCAGAAGGGACCCCAGTCGACCAAACTCAATATCGCAGCATGAGTGGATCCCTAATGTACCTAACTGCTAGTAGGCCGGATCTACTATTCGCGGTGTGCATGTGTGCAAGATATCAATCCAAACCTACCAAAAAGCATTTGGAAGCAGTCAAGAGAGTCTAATCAGGTACCTTCAAGGGACAATCCACATGGGTCTTTGGTATTCTAAAGACACCGCTATGGCCCTCACGGCCTACTCAGACGCAGACCATGCAGGATGTCAAGACACTCGTCAAAGTACATCAGGGGCAGCTCAATTTCTTGGGGATAAACTTGTTAGCTGGTCATCTAAGAGACAAATGTGTACATCAATATCCTCCACAGAGGCTGAATACATTGCTATGTCGTCATGTTGTGCTTAGATCCTATGGATGAAGTCACAATTAACGGATTATGGGTTCATTTACAACAAAATTCCGATGTATTGTGATAACAAAAGTGCCATAGCTCTTTGTTACAACAATGTTCAGCACTCCAGATCAAAGCACATTGACATTCGACACCACTTCATCCGGGAACAAGTTGAAAGGGGGATAGTGGAACTTTACTTCGTGAGGACAGAGTTTCAATTGTTGATATCTTCATCAACAGTGGCCTTTGCAAGAAGACAAGTCAAAGCTCTCTTGGGAACTATGTTCTTTATATGATCACTGTATATTGTTGGGATATAAAGTGAAAGTGCTGCTGAAGATCAAAGTACTGCTTGTGTAGAAAAGTCAAAGTACTGTTCTTGTTGAAGAAAGTCAAAGTACTTCTATTGTTAAAAGGACTAATATGCAAATCGTTAAAGGATTGTTATGTAAAAGATATAATTATTAGATTAGAATATTCTAGAATTAGTTTACCTATCGTACAAGAATTGTAAACCGACTAGGGTTTTCCTTATGCCTATAAAAGGACCCCTAGGTTGGCATTAGAGATATACACATGCATGTACGATATTAGAGAGTTATTTAGCGATTAGGGTTGTTAGTGAATCTGTATAATAAGCAGGTTCAAAGTTTGGTTTTAATATAATCGTTGAAGTTTCGTTATTCTTCTTAGCTTTGTTGAAGTAGATTCCGCATACTTAACAGAGTTATACCAGTGTTTCATCATTAGTAGTTTTGGGGTTATTCAAGATTACTAAACCTTTACAAGCTATATAGTTAGTTTGGTCAGAGTATACATCGATCCAAAAAGTGGTATCAGAGCTTGTGTGGAGACTCTGATTAAGAAGAAACCCTTAAAACCGATTTAACTAAAAACCCTAAAAGATGTCGACTGAAGCTACACCAATCCCATCCATCACCTCACTCAGAATTCCTATCATCAAGAAGGGAGAATATGATATCTGGAGCATGAAGATGAGGCAGTACATTGCTATTACAGACCATGCTCTATGGGATGTGATTGTCGATGGTAATGTTGTTCTTAAAGAACCTGTAGAAATTCCAGGACAACCTAAACCACCTATGCCAACCTTGGCAACAGTTACAAAAAAAATCAAGAAAAAGGTCTCAACATACTGCTGTCTGCTATACCTGATGGACACCTACTAAAGTTTCATGATGCCAAGGATGCTAAACAATTATGGGCTGCTATCAAGACAAGATCTGGAGGTAACGATGCTTCCAAGAAGATGCATAGAAATTTATTGAAGCAACAGTTTGAAACATTTACTGTTGGTGAACGAGAAGGTCTTGATGCTGCCTATGACAGCTTCCAAAATCTTCTTAGTATGCTAGAGTTATATGGTGCAGAGGTTTCTATTGAATATGCAAACTTGAAGTTCTTAAGAAGTTTGCCATCTCTATGGCATGTGGTTGCTACTATGATTCGAGGACAACCTGGTTTGGATTCTATGGACTTTGATGATCTCTATAATAATCTAAAGGTGTATGAGCATGAGATGGTCAAATAAGTTCAAGTTTTCATCAGAAATCTCACAACATTGCTTTTGTGTCTTCTGAAAACAGAAGCAGTACCTCCACTAAAAGTACTGCTTATCCTGTTCAAAGTACTATTGGTGATAAAGAGCACACTTGCACAACCATGACTACTACAACTTCATCACCATCAACCATCATCAACTCTGATGATGTTGTATGTTCCTTCTTTGCTCAACAAGCCACTTTGCATGTTACTTATGAAGAAGATTTGTTGCAAATTGAAGAGGATGCTCTAGAAGAAATTGACATAAGATGGCAAGTTGCCATGATCACTACAAGGATCAAGAACTTCATAAACAAAACAGGAAGAGGTATTGACTTCAAAGCCAAACAGGGTATAGCATTTGACAAATCTAAGATTGAATGCTTTAATTGTCAAAGGCCTGGACATTTTGCAAGGGAATGCAAGTTTGCAAAATATCAGGCAAATAGAATGATTGAAAAACCTAAGATTGAAAGAAAGGAAATTCCTATTAATGAATCAAAACCAAAAGCTTTGGTGGCTCAAGAATCATAGGTTGAATGGAGTAATGAATTTGATGATGAACCAGTAACCTACTCTATGGTTGCTTTGGAAGAATTTGATTGGAGCACAGCTTTTGATGAGGAACCAGGATTTGATTTGGAATCAAGAGATGGACTTGGAGGCTTTGATTGGAGCATGGAAAGTGAAGAAGAACCTGCACTGTTGGCTATGGTAGCTACTTCACCAAGTTCATCCACTATTTCTGAGGTATGCTCTGAATGTAGTAATTTTTATAAAAAATTGCTTAAAGAATATGAGACTGAAAGAGATAATTGTAGAAGGGCTAGGTTTGAGGTATCTGGCTATCAGTTGACTTTAGATTCAATGGAAGTCAAAATAATTACTTATGAAAATAATGAAATGGCTTTGGCAGAAAAATATGAGCAACAAGACTATCAATTAAAATTGAGTGAATGGAAGTTAGGATGTAAGGTTTCTGAACTTGAAAAGATCACTAAAGAAAGGGATGATTTGTTAGAAAAATTTGCTAGTTGGAAAGAATCTATTCTTTCACATGTTAGTTTTGTTGATAAACAAAGAAGAGCACACATTAAAACTGGCCTAGGTTATGGTGTTGAGTATAACCGCTTAGAAGAGAACTCAACTAGTGATAACGAACTAATTAATTCAGAGGAGATCTCAACTAGTGATGAAGAACTCACTAGTTCAGAAGAAAACACATCTAGTAATGAAGAACCAATTAGTCAAACACCTCCTAAATTTAAGAAAGAAAAGGGATACAAGTCAGTTGCTCCACCACTGGTAGTTTTCAACCACCTAGGACAGATGTTTCTTGTTTTGGAGTAGACAATTTAGAATTTAGGAAAAAGCTTACTGGTCAATCTAATTCAAGTCCATCTAGTTCTGAATCCTTAAAAGAAACAGTGGAGAAACCTAAGGAAGATAACAAAAGGACTAATGTTAAGGGTTCAGGGTGTGTTAACAACGATAAAAAGTTTCCTAAAGTTTTTTCAAAACAAGCAGTACCTCCAAAATCTTCTCAAAGTACTGCTAGACATTCAGCAGTACCTTCAAGAAAAACTTTTCAAAATACTGCTAACTTTAGAAAACCTTTTAATGATTCACCAAAAAGTCAAGATAGTTTTTGTCATAGAACTAAAGGAAGAGAATTTGGGAATATGGATCAAAAGTTATGTTTTGTATGCTATAGTCCTGATCATTTGATTAAGGGCTATAACTTTCACTCAGAATATTTAAGCCAATTCCCAAGGACCACATATGTCAACCATAAGTCAAGGGAGAATAAACTAGTTTGGAATCACTCAAATAGGGTTAACCATAGTAATTTCTCAAAAGACTATACGTACCCTCACCAGAAAAGAGCTTTTTCCAAATCACCAGTACCCTCAAGAAATACTTTTCAAAGTACTGGTAAGACAAATATTTCTCAAGCAGTACCCACTCAAAGTACTGCTAGGTTTTCACACAATCAAGGTACTGCTAGCACTTTTTCGAATGTAAGATCAAGGAGGTTCAATTACTATCAACCTAGAAGGCCTTACACCTCAAATAGAGTACCTAGATCAAAGAACTCAACACACAGTGTTAAATCTAACTGGGTTAAGAAAGAAAGTACTGATGGGGGACAAAAAGTACTTTCATCAAGAAATGGTGAAAAAGGGAGTGTTGTTGAGAATCCAACACAGGTTTTGGAACTAAAGAAAATAGTTCTTGATCATGTTTTCAAAAACAGTGGAGATTACATACTCAAAGAATTTAAGTATGTCACTCCACAAGGGGAACACAAGTCAGTAATGGCTTGGGTTCCTAAAAGAAACTAACTTCTTTATCTTTTGTGCAGGGCAACCTAGAAGAAGAGCTTAAGGATCATGTGATTGTTGATAATGGTTGCTCTGGCAGCATGACAGGAGACAAGGAGATCCTGTTAGACTTTAAGGAATATTTTGGAGGAAGAGTTGCTTTTGGGAATGATCCTAATGGAAGTAGAATTACTGGCAAAGGAACCATCAAGACAAGATGCATTGATTTTGAGAATGTTCTTTATGTGAAGGAGCTTAAGTTTAACCTTTTGTTAGTATCTCGGATCTGTGACAAGAAGCATCCTGTGTTATTCACTGACACAGAATGTCTTATACTCTCCCCTGAGTTCAAGTTTGTTGATGATCACTTGGTAACACAAAGAGTACCTAGAACCAATGATGTTTACAGTTTAGATTTGAAGAATATAAACTCTACTGGAAGAGCAACATGTTTGGTAGCAAAGGCAACACTTGAAGAAGCACATCTATGGCACAGAAGATTAGGACATGTGAATTTCAAGAATATCAACAAGTTGGTTTAAGGCAATTTAGTTAGAGGTTTACATTCTAAAACATTCAAGACTGATCATTCATGTTTGGCTTGCAAGAAGGGTAAACAACATAAAGCTTCATGCAAAAAGATTGAGGAGAGAACTATTAGAGAGCCTTTGGAGTTGTTGCACATGGATCTATTTGGACCTGTTTCTGTTGAAAGTTTAAGCAAGAAGAAATACTGCTTAGTTATAACAGATGATTGTAGCAGATTTAATTGGGTCTTTTTCTTGGGATTTAAAGATGAAACCTTTGATGCTATTCATGATCTTATAATAGCCCTTGAAAATCAATTGAGACTCAAAGTAAGATCCATTAGATGTGATAATGGAACTGAATTCAAAAACAAGCTTATGGATGAATTTTGTGCCAAGAAAGGGATTAAGAGGGAGTTTAGTATTGCTCGAACTCCACATCAAAATGGTGTTGCAGAAAGGAAGAATAGAACATTGATAGAAGCAGCAAGAACAATGCTTGCAGACTCTTTAATACCTATTCAATTTTGGGCTGAAGCTGTAAGTTCTGCTTGTTATGTGTTAAATAGAGTATCTGTCAACAAACCTCAAATGAAGACACCTTATGAGTTGCTTATGGGAAAGAAACCAAACATTCGTTTTATGAAACCTTTTGGTTGTCCTCTGACTATTCTTAATACTATTGATTCTCTGGGAAAATTTGATGGCAAGTCAGATGAAGGATACTTATTGGGTTACTGTACCAACAGCAAAGGATTTAGAGTGTACAAAAAGGTTACCAGAAAGGTTCAAGAATGTCTTCATGTTGATTTTCTTGAAGATCAAGAAAATCAAAAAGATAAAATCCTGATCGGATGTTTGATCTTGATAATTTGACTCCTTCTATGAGCTATGTGCCTGTAAGAGAAGAAAATCAAGTTGTTCAAAAAGAAGAAGATTCCCAGTACATTGTTCATGGAGTCAATGTTAGACCTGAAGATGTTCCTGATGAAGAACCCATAACGATTGAAAAGGAGAAAAGTACTGTTCAACCAAGCTCCATATTAT
>LBNU01003639.1:93715-108913 GCA_014162995.1 Artemisia annua | reverse complement strand
TCTTGAAAACTCTCGTTGGACTTGATGGATCTAACGCAGTTTGCACACTTATCCTAACTGTTGTATTAGGATTTATTTTCTGCAACTCTTCAACATAGTCCTGCAAAATGGTATATTGCTGCCTATGATCACCCCTGATCTCAATTTCTGCCTTGTTTTTTCCCTTAATGCCTTTTGCATAGACACTTGGACTGCAAACTGTTTACTGAGTTGATCTTGAACAGCCCTGATTGGTATATCTGGATTCACTTGAACTTGGTCAAGTATTTGCTTTGAGAGAAACTTGTAGTCACAAGCTTTGACCTCTCTTGATTGCAAACATTTTTGTACACCCATGAAAGTTCTAACAATCCATACATCTTTAGATGTATCTTTTGCTACATACAACAACCATGGGAATGTGTTGGTTCCTCCTTTTCTGATCGCAAATATACATCCTTCCGCGACCTCTAGTTAACGCACCAGTTTTCCTCTTTGGTACTGTTCCAAGTCCAATACCTCCACTTGTACCACACGCTGGTATTGTTCCGATACACCTAGCCCTAATTCTTTGTTTGTCATTCTTAATGAGTTGCAATTTCCTCCGAGTTTGTATTGAATGCATGTTGATCTTATCTTTCACTTCTTTAGCAGTTACGAAGGTTTGACCACAAAAAAATAGACTTCGTCTTCTTTATGTTGTGCCGCAAGTAACTTTAGTTTCTTGTATGCCCTCATCTTTTTCTTCCTTACTACATGCTCAAGCTCATTATCAAAACCACTTGCAAAGTCCGCATCATTCAAAAGGTCTTCTATCTCATTTTTCTTAAAATAATCATCTGGTATCTGGCTAGAGCTACCTATACTGGGTATAGGTGGCTCGTCAGTCAATTTGAACATTTGAAACTCAACATCAGGCTCATCAAAATATTCTCTTCACCCACAATAATGTTTCCATCATCATTCTTCTCAGTATCATCGACATCACTCTCACAATTATCTGTTTCACTCACATTTTCATCACCTAACTCTTCATCAGAGTCACATAAGTTTATACATTTACCTTTTTGCATATGATCGACAGGTGTATGCATTTCCTCATCTTGCTGAGGAAACTCTAGGTCAACACTAACCGGACTATCTATTTGGATATGGTCAACAGAAACAGGACTACCTTTCTGGCTATGCTTAACACTAACCGGACTACCTTTTTCGCTATGGTCAACAAAAACTGGACTACCTTTCTGGCTATGGTTAACACAAACTGGACTATATTTTTTGGTATGGTCAACAGAAACAGGACTACATGTGTGGCTATTGTTAAGACCAACCGGACTGTCTTTTTGGCTATGTTCAACACTACCAGCACTATCTTTTTGCATATGCTGAATAGGTGGGTCTATGGTCATCAAGGGTTCAATTTCTAGCCACTCACTAAATTCTACCAAAGTATTGACTTCCGAAGGTGGTTGTCTGACTTCACTTAAACCCTCTACCACAGGATTTTTAACTATGCTTTCTAAGAACATATTTTTTGAGCAATATGGCACAATAGCAAGGCCTGCATTCTTCTTTGATGCATCCACCTGAGAAATAACTGTCCTAATTGACTTTGGTGACATATCATCAACATTCAAACTTGTCTTACTGTTTTCAACATAAACTTCTATCATCTTACGTTCTTGAACAACATCATTCAATATTTCTAAATTGGCAGCCTCACTTAAGCTATACAAACTGATTGGCTCAGAACCAACAGGTAATTGTCACACAAGCTGGCCACTTGTGAATGGCCAACCGTAACAAAGATAACCTGGAAGTCTAAGACCAACTCAATGAAATCCTTGGAGAGTATAGTGTTTCCCCGGGTCGTTAAAGTCCCAACGAGGCTGAAATTGTGTTTTGGAAAACGTTTATGGGAAGAGTGATTAGGAATAGTAACCAGATAAAGATTTTGATTGATTATTACACTACTGATTGCTTGGAATTGAAAATGAGAATTCACAATAAACAGATATAACAAATTTATAACACAAAATGCAATTAAGTAAAGTACAGGGGCTAAAAATGACAACTTTTAAACTACAGGGACTAAAAATGACAAGTTCCAAACTTTGGGGTGAAAAATGAAAATTTTGTAACTTTTAATATTAAAGAAAATTGAAATCTAAAAAGAAAATATTTTAATAATATTATACTAATTTAATATTAACTATTTAATATAAACTATTTTAATTTAATTAAAAACTATTTATATTAAACCTAACAATATTTTAATTACAATTTTAACTTAAGAAATTACAAAATTATTTTCTAAAAACCTAAAATGACTTAAAATACTTATAGAAATTAAAAAGAAATATTTTTGTCTTTTTGTGGATCTTTTATAAATTAAAAACCTAATTAATAATTAAAACCTAATTAAACTATTTAAAAGAGAAAAATGAGAAAATGAAAAGTGAAAATTACAAAATTAATTTTTACAGATTCTACTTAATGTGAAAAAGATAGAAAAATTATAAAAATGAAAATTATATTAATTATAAACAACTATTCTAATTTCTTTTTGGTTTTTCTAATTAAACTGTTTTAAATAAACTTAAATCTAATAATTACTAAATAAAAAGTAAAAATTCTAGAAAAATTACTAAAAATACTAAATATTATGTAGAACCTAGGAAAATTATAAAAACTTGCTACTGTTTAACAAATTTATACAGAATTAATTACTTTAACAGTTTTAATTAATTACTAAATTAACTAATATTAAATCTAATAAATACTAAACAGTAAAAGAAAATTCTAAGAAAATTACTAAAAATACCTAAGGTGACAAACTAATTTTAAAAATTATAAAAACAGGTTATTATTAATCTAAATTTAAAAAGAGAAAATGAAAATTAAGAAAAATTAAAAATATTAAATAGAAGTTATCACTTTTATTAAAAAGTGATTATTTTTGGAATTTTCTTTTTGGAACTTGTTTATACACTGAAAATGAACACTTTTTGTGAAAACACTTTTTATAAAGCTTAAAAATAAGCTGTGTGCAAGCTTATGCTTCACACAGTTTGACTTTGGTCAAACTAGGGGTGCAAAAGCTATGAATAAGCTACACAGTGATCACAAATGCTTGAAATAGCTATAAACAACTTATATAAACATGAAATGAACCAAAGAGACAAGAAAAGCACACTGGATAAGCCAAAAAGCTCAAATAAGCTATATGAGCTAAACTGTGCACTGCACAGTCCAAAGAGGCACTTTGCAGGCTTTATGGGGCCCACAAATAAGCTCTATGGTCCAAAATGAAACTTGAGGTTTCAAGTTCACCTGGCAAGCTTCAAAATAAGCCAAAAAGCAAACCCTAAAGTCCACTAATGAGCTTATGACAAGCTTATGAAAATTGGTGATTAACTGAGTACTTTAAAACAATAAGCAGAAAAGACAAATAAAGATGGCTTATGCAGCCCTACCAAATAAGTTGCAAAATGGAAATTAAGCACTGAATAAGCAAGATGGCTTGCTTGGCTTTCCAAAAAGCCAAGAAACACACAATGGGTCCCACTAATAAGCTCTACAAGAGCTTATGAACCTTGGTGTTTAACTGTGGTGCAGGGCACCTTTTTGAAAAAGTGCTCAAAAGAAAGAACTAAATAAGCAGTTAAATAAGCAAATGAAAAATCAACAAAAATCACACAGAAAGATAAGCAACCAAAGTTTAATTATCCAAAAGCACTAAGCATGAAACTGAATAACAAAGCCTAGACAAAATTCTACTTTTTATTCAAAAATTGCAGGCATGCATTTTTGACTTTTTATAAGAACTTGGAATTTTGACTTTTATGAAGTTTGATCTTGGTTTAAGCACTGATTATGATGTATTAAGATGAAATAAGACTAAATCAAACAATCATAACAACTTTGTAACACAAAATCAAGAATTTAGCACATTACACTTAACACAGATTCAAGAAAATGGATTTGAAAGTGATTTTGACTTTTTTACAAATAACCACTGAATCTTATGCTTGTTATGAGTTTATTAGGACCTAAGAGACATGTATCAAGCAAGAACAACAACAAGCATACACTGGATCATAAAAATGACAGCAAAACCAAACAAGCTTTTTAACTGCACTATTTTTGATTTTCAAAAGAAATGAATGATTCAGACCACAAACTTGATTTCAAATGATCAATTATATTCCCTTAGACTGATTTGAACACAAATCCACAGATATATATCACAATTACTCAAGTTGATCAAATTTCCTATTTTAACTGTGAAAATGAGTTTTAGAGCAACTATGAAATTCACTTAACAACAACAAGATTTTAAGCTATATTATCACTATTAAGAACTGAATAAGCATAAAAACACTAAGATTAAGCTAGAATAAGCACTACTACAGTGAAATGCTAAATTACACTAAAACTTGAATTCTAGAAATTGAAAAGTAGAAACCTTTACTCTAGCTTTACTAGAGCTTCTTTATGCTCAACAAGCTCCTAGCTTATCAGAGATAAGCTAGGTAAAAGTCCATCTTGCCCCTCCATTGTAGGCAACTTCCAAAGCTTCCACAGTCAAATGCATAGGTACCCTGTGTGGTTTTGTTTTCTGAATTTTTTAACTTTTTATGTTTTCTTATGATTATATAAGTCCTAAGTGAGCTTATGACACAGTAACATTAAGCTTAGATCACCATTAGAGCTAAAACAGATTTTGAAATTGAAAATGCAAAATAAAGATTTCACTGAAATACTTGAGAAATTTTATTTCCAAAAGATCAAATTACATCTAAGAAACAGATTACAAAGCTTTTGAAAGGTTTACAACTACTAAATATTACAATTGCACTAATTCGACACTAACTTATAACTAAATGACTATATATTCTTCATTGCTCCATCTCTTCCCTTTTATAGAGCTCCATTAGGGTTTGCTATGATCTCTGAGTGAATTCTTGACCCTTGGATGCTTTATCTTTGATCTGAGCCCTTGATTGCAATTTTGGCGCCAAAATGAGAAATGGGTATAACTGTTTTTTATAGCAAATTGGGGGTGGTGCATTTATTGTGGGGGGTAGTGGGTTAGGTGAGAGAGGTGAGGTGATGGTTTGGGCGGTGGAGGTGACTGGCAAGTTGGGGTGGTGGCAAGTTGCAGGGTGTGAACGGGGGAAGGAGATGGGAGGGAGTGAGTTATAATTATTTAAACGTGGGGTTGGGTTTGGGCTTATGGGGTTGGGCCAGAGAAAAAAGAAAAAGGGAAAGGGGTAGTGGGCTGGGGGTGTTAATGGGTTAAGTGTTTTGGATTTATGGGATTTAAGGATCCGGTTTGGTTTATATAAATCACAAGGACCTTTTGTGCAATTTTCTGATTTTTGAGGGTTGGGTTTTGTGATTTTTCCAAAGTGTTCACAAGGGTTAATCTTGCCATATGATGAATAGTACAAGGACTAATGTTGATAATTTCCATTTTTCAAAGTCCAGGGACCATTTCTGCCAACTTGTGAAACTTCAGGGACCAAACCTGTAATTTTCCAAATTTTTACCACAAGGACCAATTTTGTCATTGATGAATAGTACAAGGTTTATTTTTGATTATTTTCACTTTTTAAATTCACCAAGGACTATTTTTGACATTTTTCAAACTTGGGGGACCAAAGTTGTAAATTTGTGATTTTTGATATTCAAAGGGTTTGTTTTGACAACTTATGAATCCCCAAGGACCTTTTATGATATTTTGCATATTTTGAAATATTCAGGGACTAGTTTTGACAATTTGTGAAAGTTGAGGGACTGAAACTGCCAATTGTGCAAACTTTGTTTGTTTTTCATTTGTTTTCAAACATTTTGCATCTAGAACACATAAAACACACTTTTGGAATATTTTCACTATTTTGATGCATTATTTGGTGTTTTTGGATGTTTTGGCAGTTCAGATGATAGAAAAATGATGAGTATTTACACACTCATCAATCCCCCACACTAAGATATTGCTAGTCCCTAGCAATCTTTTGGAAAACTTAATGGATTTGATGTCTCTTTACCAAAAGCCATCACTTCTGGAGTAGCCAGATGTTTCAGTTCAAGTAAGAACCAAGGTACACTGATAACCAAGTGATTTTTAGCAAACCACCAGCTGTAAACGGGTTTGATTTGTCTTTACCAGAAACCGTTTGCTTCTGGACTAGCCAACTCTTTACTGATTAGGATATGGTGAGCTGATTACCGTGCAATTTTTGGCAAATTGCAAGCCATCAACGGATTTGAGATATCTTTACCGGGAGCCGTTTGCTTCCGGATTAGCCAGACCTTTTGTGGATGAGACATGGTGGACTGATAACCATTTGTCGTGTTAGTGCAAAGCACTCACACCAAAAAGAAAAAATTTTTGGCCAAAATGGGGGAATTCAAGCTTTTTTAGATGGAAAAACGTAATCAAATTCGCTAGAATTTCCCCCCCACACTAGAATTGAATATTGTCCTCAATATTCAAAGTCCCGGCCATTATGCCGATACTTTGAGATGTAAAAATGTTTAGATTGAGGCAAGTGTGGGAACCATCAAGAATAAAGCTTCTTAAATAGAAGCTATCACTTCTTTTAAAGTGATGATGAATGATGAATGTTTTTTTTTTTTTTTTTTTTTTTTTTTTATTTTTTTTTTATTGTTTTTTTTTTTTTTTTTCAAAGATATGTACATGCAGGGGCCATCTCCCCCACACTAATTTGGTAGAAAGTAGAAAGAAGTCAGAAACACGGGTGAATACCCGTGGCATGCTAGTTTTTGATCACCGAGTCACTAGCTTGACTCGATCCCCGCATTCATTGGTTCATGGGGAAAGTTTGGAGATCCGGGACAACCATGGGTGGTATGTCCTCTCCAAAGTAATGCTTCAACCTGTGACCGTTCACTTTGAAATTTGGTCCGTCTGTTTGAGACAATTCGACGGTACCATATGGATAAACTTTAGTCACAGTGAAAGGGCCAGACCAACGGGTTTTTAGTTTGCCCGAGAAGATCTTTAATCTAGAGTTGAAAAGAAGGACTCGATCACCAACGTTGAAAACGCGGTTTTTGATCTTGGAGTCATGAATCTTCTTTGTCTTTTCCTTGAAAATCAAAGAGTTCTCGTATGCCTGATCCCGAAGTTCATTTAATTCATTCAGCTGAACTTTACGGTGATCACCCGCTGTCTGGAGATCGAAGTTTGCATGTTTCAAGGCCCAGTAGGCTTTATGCTCAAGCTCAATCGGCAGATGACACGCCTTCCCGTATACAAGCTTGTAAGGAGTACACCCGATGGGTGTTTTGTAAGCTGTACGGAAGGCCCAGAGTGCATCATCTAGTTTATCCGACCAAGAGGCACGATTTTCTCCTACTGTCCTCTCCAGAATCCTTTTAATACCACGGTTCGTTACCTCCACCTGCCCACTTGTTTGGGGGTGATACGCAGTGGAAAGACGGTGAGTTACACCGTACTTTTGCATGACTTTATCAAATTTGTCATTGCAGAAGTGTGTACCACGATCACTAATGATGGCACGTGGAGTACCGAACCTAGCAAAAAGAGATTTTAAAAATTTCACAACAACTCGGGCATCGTTGGTGGGTAAGGCTTTCGCCTCAACCCATTTGGATAAGTAGTCAACAGCCACGAGTATGTATTTGTTTCCTCGAGAAGATGGAAATGGCCCCATAAAGTCAATGCCCCATACGTCAAAGATTTCACAGACTTGGATGGCATTTTGAGGCATCTCGTTAGTCTTTGAAATATTCCCGTGACGCTGACAAGCGTCACAAGCTTTGACAAACTCTTGGGCATCTTTATAGATCGTGGGCCAGTAGAAACCCGAATCAAACACCTTCTTGGCGGTGTAGTTTGGATTATGATGTCCCCCCGTGGGTCCATCATGACAAGCTTTAAGAATATCCAAGGCTTCTTGGCCATGGACACACCGCCTGATGACTTGATCGGCACAGATTTTGAACAAGAAGGGGTCGTCCCAGAAGTAATGTTTGACGTCTTTAAAGAATTTGTTTTTCTGTTGGGACGTCATCCCCTTCACAACAAAGTTACCCGCATGGTAATTTGCAAAGTCTGCAAACCATGGGGTAGTAGAGTCACCACGAAAAGAAACCGCATTGAGTGTTTCGAGAGGAAATGTTTCATTTATTTCCTTTTTCTCGAACACGTCCTGGTGAGGGTTTTCTAATCGTGATAGATGATCAGCTGCTAGGTTCTCAGCTCCTTTTTTATCACGGATAATGATATCAAATTCTTGCAGGAGGAGAACCCATCGGAGTAATCTCGGCTTTGCATCTTGTTTGGCAAAGAGATATTTCAGGGCCGAGTGATCCGTATACACTATGCATTTAGTCAGGATTAAGTAAGGCCGGAATTTTTCAAAAGCATACACCACGGCTAATAATTCTTTTTCAGTGGTGGTGTAATGATTCTGAGCCTCACTCATAGTTTTACTGGCATAGTGTATAGGCTGAAAGTGTTTTGTTTTGCGTTGCCCCAAGACCGCGCCTATAGCAAAATCACTTGCATCGCACATGAGCTCAAAAGGCAGGTCCCAATCGGGGGCAACTAAGATGGGTGCTTCTGTAAGCTTTTTCTTGAGAGTTTCAAAAGCTTCGATGCACTCGGGAGAAAAGATGAAAGGAGCATCTTTTTCAAGAAGATGTGTCATAGGCCGGGCGATTTTAGAAAAATCTTGTATGAATCGACGATAGAATCCGGCATGACCTAGGAAACTCCTGACACCTTTAACTGTGGTGGGATGAGGGAGTTTAGCAATGACATCGACTTTGGCTCTGTCGACCTCAATCCCGTTTTTAGAAATCTTATGGCCAAGGACAATGCCTTCTTTGACCATAAAGTGGCTCTTCTCCCAATTTAGACAAAGATTGGTGTCTTCACACCGTTTAAGCATGTCATCTAAATGGGAGAGGCATGATTGGAAAGAATTCCCAATGACCGAGAAGTCATCCATAAAGACCTCCATAGTTTTCCCGATCATGTCGTGGAAAATGGCCATCATACATCGTTGGAACGTGCCAGGAGCATTACATAAGCCGAAAGGCATACGTCTGTAGGCAAAAGTTCCGTATGGGCATGTAAAGGTAGTCTTTTCTTGATCCTGTGGATCAATGGGAATCTGAAAGTAACCCGAGAAACCGTCTAGGAAACAATAGTACTCGTTTCCCGCTAATCTCTCGAGCATCTGGTCCATGAAGGGTAGAGGAAAATGGTCTTTACGGGTGGCATCATTTAACTTTCGGTAGTCAATGCATACTCTCCATCCCGTAACCAATCGAGTTGGAATCAACTCGTTTTCTTCATTTGTGACAACAGTAATGCCACCCTTTTTAGGAACGCAATGAATTGGGCTAACCCAAGGACTGTCAGAGATAGGGTAAATCAACCCGGCATCAAGAAGTTTGATAACTTCTTGTTTGATAACCTCGTGGATTTTAGGATTAACCCGTCTCTGTTGTTGAACTGCTGGTTTGAAGTCATCCTCCATTAAGATTTTGTGGGTACAGAAATCAGGATTAATACCCTTGATGTCGGAGAGTTTCCAAGCAATTGCTTGCTTGTGTGACTTTAGAACCTTTATGAGAGCAGCTTTTTCCTCATCTTTTAAGTCTTTAGCAATAATGACGGGTAATTTATCATCACCCTCTAGAAATGCATACTCGAGATGAGGTGGTAAGTCCTTAAGTTCAACCTCAGGAAAATCAGTGGTTTTCTCAACAGACTTGATTTCCTCGTTATGAAGTTGTTGTGGAAGAACGGGAGGGTGGGAGGGATCTTCATTCAATAACTTCTCAAGGAGAAGTATATCCCTGTCCGGGTCAATCTCTTGATTATCAATTCCCTCGGGAATTGAATCATTCTTGAGAAAGGCCTCTATTTCCTCCAAGATGAAGTCACTTCCCTCAAACGGAGTTAGGGAAGGAAAAGAATTATTAATGATAGGTTGAGAAGAAGGAGTGGGATTGCCACTCGAAGAATTATTGGTGAAACCAAGAAATTCCTGAGAATACTCCTCCGAAGCAATATCGATGACATCGATTCTGTTAATTTCTGCGGAGTCATAGTTGGAAGAGTATCTCGAGGTTTGATCAAGGTTGAATGTGATGGCTTCATTACCAACACGCAGAGTGATCTCTTCATCAAAGACATCGATCAGAGCACGACCCGTTCTTAGGAATCCCCTCCCTAAAATGAGAGGAACTCTCGGGTCTGCATCGAAGTCAACAATCATGAAATCTGCCGGAAAATTGAACTTTCCTACATTCACGAATACGTCCTCAGCAATACCGAGGGGACGAGATATAGAGCGATCTGCAAGCTCGAGAGTCATGCAGGTAGGAGTGAGTGCCGGAAGAGAAAGTTTCTTCCAAACCGAGTGAGGCATCAGGTTGATGCTTGCGCCAAGATCGGCCAAGGCATAGCATTCAATCATCCCCGGGAAAATGCATGGAATGAGGAATTTCCCGGGATCTCCCAGCTTTTCGGGAAGCTGTTTTAACAAAACTGCAGAGCAGTTCTCGTTTAATGGAGTTTTTGCCATCTCGAAGAGTTTTTCCTTGTTATTTAACAGATTTTTGATCGTAGATGCAAACTTGGGCATCAGAAGAAGAGCATCCGCGAAGCTAATGTCAAAAAGTAATTCTTTAAAAATTTGGAAAAATTTGTCCAGTTGGTGACTAGCTTTCTCGCGGAGCTTTTGATCTTGTAAACGTGATGGATAAGGAATCGAGGGTTTGGGATTTTGTTTTTCAACGGGATCAACTGAAACTCCTGACACCTTTAACTGTGGTGGGATGAGGGAGTTTAGCAATGACATCGACTTTGGCTCTGTCGACCTCAATCCCGTTTTTAGCAATCTTATGGCCAAGGACAATGCCTTCTTTGACCATAAAGTGGCTCTTCTCCCAATTTAGACAAAGATTGGTGTCTTCACACCGTTTAAGCATGTTATCTAAATGGGAGAGGCATGATTGGAAAGAATTCCCAATGATCGAGAAATCATCCATAAAGACCTCCATATTTTTCCCGATCATGTCGTGAAATATGGCCATCATACACCGTTGGAACGTGCCTGGAGCATTACATAGGCCGAAAGGCATGCGTCGGTAGGCAAAAGTTCCATATGGGCATGTAAATGTGCTCTTTTCTTGATCCTTCAAATCAATGGGAATCTGAAAGTAACCCGAGAAACCGTCTAGGAAACAATAGTACTCGTTTCCCGCTAATCTCTCGAGCATCTGGTCCATGAAGGGTAGAGGAAAATGGTCTTTACGGGTGGCATCATTTAACTTTCGATAGTCAATGCATACTCTCCATCCCGTAACCAATCGAGTTGGAATCAACTCGTTTTCTTCATTAGTGACAACAGTAATGCCACCCTTTTTAGGAACGCAATGAATTGGGCTAACCCAAGGACTGTCAGAGATAGGGTAAATCAACCCGGCATCAAGAAGTTTGATAACCTCTTGTTTGATAACCTCGTGGATGTTAGGATTAACCCGTCTCTGCTGTTGGACTGCTGATTTGAAGTCATCCTCCATTAAGATTTTGTGGGTACAGAAATCAGGGTTAATACCCTTGATGTCGGAGAGTTTCCAAGCAATTGCTTGTTTGTGTGACTTTAGAACCTTTATTAGAGCAGCTTTTTCCTCCTCTTTCAAGTCTTTAGCAATAATGATGGGTAATTTATCATCACCCTCCAGAAATGCATACTCGAGATGAGGTGGCAAGTCCTTAAGTTCGACCTCAGGAAAATCAGTAGTTTTCTCAACAGACTTGATTTCCTCGTTATGAAGTTTTTGTGGAAGAACGGGAGGGTGGGAGGGATCTTCATTCAACAACTTCTCAAGGAGAAGTATATCCCTGTCCGGGTCAATCTCTTGATTATCAATTCCCTCGGGAATCGAATCATTCTTGAGAAAGGCCTCTATTTCCTCCAAGATGAAGTCACTTCCCTCAAACGGAGTTAGGGAAGGAGAAGAATTAGCAATGATAGGTTGAGAAGAGGGAGTGGGATTGCCACTCGAAGAATTATCGGTGAAACCAAGAATTTCCTGAGAATACTCCTCCGAAGCAATATCGATGACATCGATTCTGTTAATTTCTGCGGAGTCATAGTTGGAAGAGTATCTCGAGGTTTGATCAAGATTGAATGTGATGGCTTCATTACCAACACGCAGAGTGATCTCTTCATCAAAGACATCGATCAGAGCACGACCCGTTCTTAGGAATCCCCTCCCTAAAATGAGAGGAACTCTCGGGTCTGCATCGAAGTCAACAATCACGAAATCTGCCGGAAAATTGAACTTTCCTACATTCACGAATACGTCCTCAGCAATACCGAGGGGACGAGATATAGAGCGATCTGCAAGCTCGAGAGTCATGCAGGTAGGAGTGAGTGCCGGAAGAGAAAGTTTCTTCCAGACCGAGTGAGGCATTAGGTTGATGCTTGCACCAAGATCGGCCAAGGCATAGCATTCAACCATTCCCGGGAAAATGCATGGAATGAGGAATTTCCCGGGATCTCCCAGCTTTTCGGGAAGCTGTTTCAACAATACTGCAGAGCAGTTCTCGTTTAATGGAGTTTTTGCCATCTCGAAGAGTTTTTCCTTGTTATTTAACAGATTTTTGATCGTAGATGCAAACTTGGGCATCAGAAGAAGAGCATCCGCGAAGCTAATGTCAAAATGTAATTCTTTAAAAATTTGGAAAAATTTGTCCAGTTGGTGACTAGCTTTCTCGCGGAGCTTTTGATCTTGTAAACGTGATGGATAAGGAATCGAGGGTTTGAGATTTTGTTTTTCAACGGGATCAACTGGAGGTTCAAAAACAACTCCAGGTTTGGATTTGGGTTTCGGGACCGGGACAACTTGAGGGTGGACGTCATCGGTATCTCCGTTATTAGTAGGAAGTACCGTGTCCGTGGTAACCTCAGGTTCACGTTCCGCTACTTGAGAAGAAGAGGTAGCGGGAGCCGTGGGTCCTTTGTATGAAACTCCACTGCGGGTGGTGATCGCCTTAACATCGCCCCTCGGGTTAGCGATCGTGTTGCTCGGAAGTGTTCCTGAGCCCGAGGGTCGATCATTTAAAGACTTCTTGAGTTCGGAGATCTGATTGACCAACAACTTGTTCATTTCTTCTTGGGACTTCATGAATTGCTTAAGCAACTCATCAGATGAAGGTCCAGTAGGAACAATGGCTTGAGTATGATTGTTAGGAACATTTGGAGGCCGATTGTTTTGAAAATTCCCATGATGTTGGTTATTACCCTGAAAATTGTTTCCCTGATGAAAATTACCCTGATTACCATGACCTTGATTTCTTTGAAAATTTCCTTGGTTTTGAAAGCCTTGGTTATGACCGGAATTGAAATTCCCTTGGTTGTTGAAACCTTGGTTCATTCGATTTTGGTTTTGATGAAAATTTTGGTTCCGGTTTTGACCATTTTGATTTTGAGACTGATTAAATCCGGGTGGTCCGAGGAAATTGTTGGAACGATAGCTTAAGAGATTACGGTCCCCCTGTGGTTGGTAAGAATTACCCCCCGTATTGTAGGAACCTTGAGCAGCATATACGTTCTCGTGAGTGAAGCCACCGGTGGCTGGGCACTCATTATAAGGATGTGGACCACCACATGTTTCACAACTGTGACTGACAGCTCTGACTTGATTATTGATGTTCTGATTAGATTGATGCATTCTCAACACAGCAGTGGACAAGTCATCCATCTTTCTAGTGAGAGCAGCTATTTCAGAGGAGGCTGGATTGACAGATTTACATGAATCATTCCTCTCAGCTGAGGAATCCCAGAAATTGTGGTGGGCAGTCATGTTCTCAATGAGATCATAGCACTCCTCGGGGGTCCTTTTCATAAAGGTCCCTCCAGCAGCAGCATTGATCGTGTCACGGTGACGGAGAGTCAAACCATTGTAGAAAGTATCTATGATGGTGACTAGAAGCATGTTATGATTGGGACATCGATCAATTGCAAGCTTATAGCGTTCCCATGCCTCAAATAAGGACTCATCGGGAAGCTGTCGGAAGTTGCTAATATCATTTCTCAACTTAGTTACCATGGATGGTGGAAAGTATTTTGCTAAAAATTTGGTAACCATTTCATCAAAAGTGTGGATCGAATTCTTCGGGAGACGATCAAACCAGGCAGTAGCATGATGAGTGAGAGAATATGGAAAGAGGTATAAGCGAAGGCCGTCATCGGTGACACCATTCTGCTTCATACTCTGGGTGACGGTTAAAAATTTATCGAGATGCTTATTTGCATCGTCACCCGGTAAACCGTGGAACTGACACAAATTCTGGACTTGCTGGATCATGTGGTGCTTGAGTCCAAAATCCGTGGAACTGATAGTGAGTGGTGCAATGGGTCCTCCCCTCCCCTGCATAGTAGGCTGACACATCTCCTCCATCGTTCGGAGATCAGGAGCTGCATCCCCAGTTTCAGATTTGGGAGGGGGTGGAGGGGGTGGTGGGTCATCGTCAGGCATATTAACGGGTATTTCTTCAGCAGCAAGCAATTCAGCTATGCTCTTTTGACGATTCCTTCTTGAGTGGGAACGAGTGCGCATGCACTAAAAATATTCACAAGTAAAACAAGACCGAGGCAAAACAACAGTGAACTTAAACCTATAACCACAGTGTGACTGGCTTCTTTGAAAAAGGTACACCAATCACAAGAGTACAATGGCAAGTTTTAATCTTTAGTTTGGGAACTTATTAATGTTCATACACCCAGTTGGGTTGTATTCTGCCTTGATTTGCGGTGGTAATATTTTACGTATTTATTTAACAATAAAGCAAATGTTTTTGGCTTTCTGGGGTGTGTGTGAAAAAACTTGGAAATTATTTTTGGAATCGATTCGTTAACCAAAATCGTTCCTTTAAGACTACTCGCAGGTTGGCGGGAGAGAAGAATGGATCTCTCTTCGGTTCGCAATTTAATGTCAGAACCTCCGTATTCCAACTGTATAGGTTGTAATCTTAAAGAATCGAAGTAATTTAACTTCACGATTTGTTTTGTTGTTTATGATTTTTTTTGGTGTTGTTAACACTTTAGGAAAAGTGTTAATGACTTTTTTTTTTCTGATATGATTATGTTTTTTACAAAAAATTTTACAAGTGATGTGATTTGTACAAGGAGGGTTTTG
>LBNU01003639.1:74372-90464 GCA_014162995.1 Artemisia annua | reverse complement strand
ATATTTTCACTATTTTGATGCATTATTGGGTGTTTTTGGATGTTTTGGCTGTTCAGATTAGATAAAAATGATGAGTATTTACACACTCATCAATCCCCCACACTAAGATATTGCTAGTCCCTAGCAATCTTTTGGAAAACTTAATGGATTTGATGTCTCTTTACCAAAAGCCATTACTTCTGGAGTAGCCAAATGTTTCAGTTCAAGTAAGAACCATGGTACACTGATAACCATGTTATTTTGAGCAAACCACCAGCTGTAAACGGGTTTGATTTGTCTTTACCAGAAACCGTTTGCTTCTGGACTAGCCAACTCTTTACTGATTAGGATATGGTGAGCTGATTACCATGTAATTTTTGGCAAATTGCAAGCCATCAACGGATTTGATATATCTTTACCGGGAGCCGTTTGCTTCCGGATTAGCCAGACCTTTTGTGGATGAGACATGGTGGACTGATAACCATTTGTCGTGTTAGTGCAAAGCACTCACACCAAAAGAAAAAAATTTTGGCCAAAATGGGGGAATTAAGGCATTTTAGATGGAAAAAACGTGATAAAATTCGCCAGAATTTCCCCCCACACTAGAATTGAATATTGTCCTCAATATTCAAAGTCCCGACCCTTATGCCGATACTTTGAGATGTAAAACGTTTAGATTGAGGCAAGTGTGGAAACCATCAAAAATAAAGCTTCTTAAATAGAAGCTATCACTTCTTTTAAACTGATGATTGTACAAGGAGGGTTTTGAAAATCACTAAACTTAAACGTTTTTTTTTAAAACACGCAACAACCTCCCCGGCAGCGGCGCCAAATTTTGACTCCTCCCAAACTAACCAGTCAACCAGGTGTGGTTAACTAAGTCAAATTAGGGAGAGAGTGATCAATTAATGATCCGGTGTAAGCACAGTGTATTCCCGGGTCGTTATATCCCGACGAGATTGAAATTGTATTTGGAAAAACGTTTATTGAATGAGTGATTTGGAACAGTAACCAGATTGAGAATGATTATTTGGTATTGATTACACTAATGGAAATGATAAATAACAAAATTTACACTACAGGGGAACAAAATTAGGCCTTGGGAAAACCTAATACAGACAGATTAAATACGTAAAATGAAAAAGGTTAAATATGATAAATTATAAACTACAGGGGGTGAAAATGCAAATTCTACAAACTTAAAATGAAAATAAAATTAAATGAAAAAGAAAATTATTTTTTTGATTATTTTAATATTTAAATATTAATTAATTAATAAAACTATTTAAAAACTTAATTAAAACTAATTTATAACAAATCTAAAAAGGATTAATATTACAAATTACACTAAAAATTTGCAAAATTAACTTCTAAAAATCTAAAATGACTTAAAAGAAATATAAAAATTAAAAATAACTAATTTTGTCTTTTTATGGAACTTTTATAAATTAAAAACTTAATTAATGTTTAAAGTCTAATTAAACTATAAAAAAGGAGAAAATTTAGAAAATGAAAAGAGAAAATTATTAAGATAATTTTTACAGGTTCTAAATTAACTTAAAAAACTAGGAAAATTATAAAAATGAAAATCAGATTAAAATTTAACAACTATTCTAATTTTTATTTGGTTTTTATGTTTTATCTAATTTAAATAGAATTAAATATAAAAATTACAAGGACTATAGTACAAATTCTAGAAAAATTACTACAAACTCAAAATCAGGCAAGGATTTCAGGAAAAATATAAAAAAGTACTACTGTAGAACAAATTTATACAGATTTAATTTAATTAACAGTTTTAATTAATTGCTAAATAAACTAATATTAAATCTAATAAATACTAAATGGCAAAAGAAAATTCTGAGAAAATTATTACAACTACTAAAGGTGACAAACTAATTTAGAAAATTATAAAAACAAAAGATTACTTAACAAAATTTAAAAAGAGAAAATAAAAATTAAAATGTTAAATAGAAACTATCACTTATTATTAAAAATGATTATTTTTGAATTTTTGTTTTTGAAACTGATTATACTACTAAAAACAAAAAACTTTTACAAAAACAACTTTTTTATAACTCAAAATTAAACACAATGGACACTAAAAGATCACAGTTTGACTTTTCTTTGACCAAAAGGAAAAATAAGCTCAAACTAGCTTGGGTGGGGTCTACAGTAGCAAAAATGAGTTCTAATAAGTTACTTAGACAAGAATAAGCTGAAAACAAGCAATTACAAGCACTGAATAAGCTGAAACCAACAAATAAGCAATTCAAAAATCTTTATGACCACTGTTCTGCACACAGAAATGGGACAAGGTTGCAGACCTTATGGGGCCCACAGGGGTGATTGGAAGCCCAAAATGAAAGCTGATTCAATAAGCTGGGCTCATTGGCTTTTCAAAAAGCTAGAGCTCACACTGTGGGGTCCACTAGTGAGCTTGTGGCAAGCTTATGAAAAGGCTTGAAGATACTGCCTACTCAGTATATATTGAGAGAATGGACAAAATGCAAGGTTAAATTAAGCTAAGGGAAAAAGGTTCTAAAGTCCAAATAAGCACTGGTCTAGAGAGTTGAGCTAGTAAGCTCTCCAAAAAGCTAAGAAACTAAGGGTGGGGTCCACAAATGAGTACTGTGTGATCCAATGAAAGTGGTACTCACAACTGTGTACAGGGCATGTTTTCAGAAAACTACCAACAAAAAGCTATCTAATAAGCAATTAATCCTAGCTTATAAAAATTATCAAAAATATACTAAGAAAGATTAGCAGCAAAAGATTAATATTCTACAAGTGCATAACATGAATCCTATTATTAAAACCAGTAGAAAATTATCCATTTAATTCAAAAATCTAAGAACTGAAAATTTGACTTTTGTGATTTTGCAAAAAGTTGACTTAGATGGATTATAACAGATCACAAGTGACTAAATATTATTTAATAAGCTGAAATAGGACTATCTTATACTAACTTAACAACTTTTGTAACTACTGTAGAGATTTTCACCCCTAAATCCTAACAGACAGCAACACACAAAGAATCAAAAGCAATTTTGACTTTTAACACTAGAACACTGGTTTTACCAGTTTGGATAACCAAGTAAGACCAAATAGGACATGTACCAATAACTAGCAATGACTCAAACTCCTTGGGACACAAATTTATATGCTGAACCAAACACTCCTTAAATCACTTGATTTATTGGTTTTCACTGCAGATTACTGAATTAAGCATCAATTCTGATTCAGAAGCTCATAAGATGATACTACAAACTAATAGAACCACAAAATTACCAATCTAAACACAAACTCCTATGAATTACTATAATGCTTAAAATGGCAGTTGAAATGAGAAATGATGTGATATTGAGTTTAACTACACCACTGATCAAACAATAACAATAAACTAACTNATTTGTTTTCAAACATTTTGCATCTACAACATATAAAACACACTTTTGGAATATTTTCACTATTTTGATGCATTATTGGGTGTTTTTGGATGTTTCGGCAGTTCAGATTAGGTAAAAATGATGAGTATTTACACACTCATCAACAATCCCATAAGGTTTCATAAGTAGTACAACAAGTTGTGAAAGTTTTCACATTTGAAAGCTTAACACAGTGGGAAATTATATAAATGAGAATAGTAAAACATGCGTTAACCCCTCTGGTACAACCGGTTCATCGATTACTAAAACCAATTTTCAAAACTAGAGGTTTCAACTTTGAAGTCCTAAAACAAGTTTTCCTTATGTGACGAAAATGAAGGTTAATTATTTTTAAAATTTTTTATTTATTTTTTTAAAATTAACAATTGCTGACTTTATAAATTGTTGATCCCTGTTGAGCAATAGATCTAGGATTACTATCTTAGATAAACCAAGACAATAATGTATAGAAGCTGACTTTGTAACAAACTTAACCAATATGCGGAATATATTGATTAACTTAAGAAGAACACGAACACAAGAATATCACACCTTAAACACTTCAATATATTTAATACGAGCACCCTGAATAGTGCTAGGGTTTTGCAACCTTGAAGTGAATACAATACTATAATAATGCATTCTCTAGTCTAACCCTAGAATCTCCTTTTATACACCAAGGAACCCTACGGCTTACATCAACTTCCTACCCAAGACTAACATATTCTAACATAATAGAATATTACACAAAATCTATTCTATAAATACAAACACGCGTACATAAACTTATCACCAAGCAGCAGAGTCTTCTTAGCAGTATACCTCCAGCAGTAGAGTCTCAGCAGTAGACTTGTCTGGCAGTAGAGATTTTGCACTAGCAGTATAGTTGTCTGACCAGCAGTAGTGTAGCACATAGAAGTAGAGTTACATTAATACCCAACAATCCTCCCCTAAACTTGATATTTTCCCTGAAAATATGCAAGTTTCTTATAAGCTCAAACAAACACCAGGAGGATGCTTTCAAACACTCTATCTTCTTCCTACCTCTCTAGTACTTTGCTGCACAATCCTTTCAACCAAATTTTGAAGATGAGAAGTTACTTCTGCACATCTAAGCTTAGAATCAACCATTGCTTTTAGAACTCCAGTCTTCAAAGGATATTCCTTTTCAGTAAGCATGAATACATCAACTCCAGCCTGAGTAGATACATGATGTACATCACTTGAGCTATAATGCTTCCATAATGTAGTCATACTATCTGCTTCAAACCTCCAGTATCTGTCACTTGGGTCTGGATTATACAATCTTTGGAAATAGACCCATAACTCCATAGCCTTCACACTCACTGGATTTTCATGAATACTCTTAGTTTGTGCCAAGCTCCATAAAGTATTCAGATCTGCTCTATCACAAGACCTAACAAGGTCTTCAAAATCTCTGTACATCTCCACATCACCTCCAACTCTGATCATCTTCCAAGCTTCACTAAATTCATCCTTAGCAATTTCCCAGTCTGCAATTGGGTGTCTAGCTTGAGGTGGTTCAATAAACACATCATCTGGTTCAACTAAAAACCTATCATCAGTTTTATCAGCAATCTTTTGATGTGATTCATCAACCTTTTCAAACAATTCATCAGTGTTGGATCCTTCAATTTTTGATCTCTTGGCCCTTTCTCTACAAGCTGCCATATGCTCATCATGCTTCTTTTTCCAGTCATCCTCTTCCTTTGAACCCATTGGAGCAAACACTTTATTTCTTTTGTAACCAGAATAATAATGAAGCCTGATTGCATCATGTGCCATCCCTTTGAATTGACTCATCTTCCACCCATACTGAGCACACAAATAATGTTTCATTTGAGAGATGAGCTGTGCTTCTGTAGGTTTCCTTTTCCTCGTTTGCTTACCTTTAATTGTATTAGATACATATTCAAAGGCTTGATCATTGATCATCCTAATGAAATCATGCAGCTGTGCAGTCTTTTGTTCTTGATTTAAAGTAACATCAGCATATAATTCTAAAGCTTTCTTGTTCACCTCAGGATTCTTTCTGATCAAATAATCAACTTCTTCTGGTGTAGGCTCATAGTCATATTCATCATTTGTTGACTTTGACTCACCTTGTTTGCTCCTCCTATACTTCAAAGCTTCAAGTACTTCATGTTCTGCTAACAACCTTGCTTGTTCAGCATCAACATCTTCACCTTCTACCTATGTGTCACCCATAGCAAGCTGCATAGCCAAAGCTCTAGCAGCCTCAACCAGCTTATCCTTAGGCCAAAATTCCTTAGGCAATTTCTTATACTCTTCTTCTTCATCACTGGAATCAGGAACATCTTCTTCAACAATCTTTCCTTTTCCTTTATCAGTGCTTGAAGCAACAGGTTTTGCCTTTGGAATTGTTTGTGTAGGTTCTTTAATCAATACACCTTTTGTGGGTAATTTTGACACATGTATTGGTTGTGAAAGGGATGTTGGTTGAGATGGTGCAGATTTTATTGGTTCAGGTTGAAGTGGTTGTGATGTAAGTTCAATTGGAGATTTCTCTTGAAGCATTAACAAAGTCTCAGCAATAGAGTTCTCACCTGATCCAGCAGCAGAGTTCTCACCAGCAGTAGTCTCTTTAGCAGTAGAGTCTTTTACTTGTACAAACTTATCCAGAATTGCTTCATGATTATTTTTATCCACTACTACATACCTATCTGCATTGTCACCACTATCATCATCACCTTTAGCCTCCCCTGAAGCTAAACCAGTACCATCAATAACCCCTGCATCAACATTTGTCTCCAAAGCAATAGCAGCAGAGTCTTCTATAGCAGTAGTCTCAGCAGCATTGTCAATTACCACAATATTCTCAACACCACTTTGAATATCTTTGGCAGCAGAGAGTAGAGCAGCAGAGTCAATTGCCAAAACATCATCACCCATACCTGTAACTTGATCAGCAACAATTTTATTTCCCCCAATTGCCTCCCCTGAAACTGTGCTATTCCTCCCCTATTTGGAAGCATCCTCTCCCAAACCAGCAGCAGTGTTAGTAGAAGAGAACTGTTTCTGCAATAACTCCATTTGTTGCTTCAAAATGGCGATCATGTTCCCCTGAGCAACTGTTAGACTCTCAAGAGCAGCAACTTTGGATTCCAAGTTGTGACACTTGGTTTCCAAATTGGTACATGTTTCCTTCAATGCTTTGATTTGTTCCAGACTAGTCTCATCACTTCGACCTGTGTTACCTGGTCCGAGAGGTGAATCATTGACATTGACATTTTGTACAAGTGGGGTAGCCATCAATTCAATATGTTCAATTCTGTCCTCCTCACTTCGGGATGTGTGACCTTTCCTGAGAGGTGAATCTTGGGACATAAACTCAGTATCAAACCTAGTTTGATCACCTGAGCCCCCTATAGTTTCCAATTGGCTAGGGAATCCATCACCTGTGTTTGACTCATAAGAATCATTCACATTAGATGTTGCCTTGGATTGGGTCTTATTTATGTTAACACTGACCTGCTCTGCTGCTAAGCTAGTAGCAGTAGTGTTAGCCCTCACCAACATGTCATCTTCATCACCTATGACAGCCCCATCTGGTACAGTTTCCATCCTAACACTGGTCTGGGGTAACTCAGTGTTCTTTGAGGTTTTCCTACGTGTATAGGTCTTTAATGGGGATGGAGGTGGTGAATCAAAAGTGGGTGTGTGTTGGGAGTCAGTGGGAGTTCCTGATCCTTCACCCTGATTGTTTTCAATTAGTTGCACCATAAAAGGGGTAAGAGGTGTAACTTGACCAGAAAATTCTTTGTTAGCCTTGACTAAGAAACTAAAAGACACAGATCCTATTTTTGGAGATTGATAAATAGCTTTTTGGGTTCTTCTTAGTTCAATCTGATCATTCACAAATAGTTGGATAAACCTTGGATAAAGCAAGGATTTTCCTTTTTCTTTGACACTTGAAACAATCCCTTCAAAAATCATGTTTGAAAAATTAAATGGGTCTCCTTTGCTTAAACAAATCATAGCAGATGCTATGGTTGTATTAACCTCATTCCACCCAGTTGTTTTTGGACTCAAACAATGTAATAAAGTATGGGCTAAAAATTTCCAGGGAGTGGAGAAAAGACCTTTTTGAAATTTTAAACCATTTCCTTTCCTCACATAGCCCAATTCTTCTAGTCCTTCAAAAATTGCATCCCTTGCAAGACATTTTGTACCTTCTGCATCATCAAAGAGCAAAGTGTTTCTGATAATGGCTTCAGAAACTAGGACTTTTTGATCATCAACATAAGCCTTCACATATGGTTCGCCTTTCAGAGTCTTCACCTTGGCAGTATCCCAAAACAGTTTGACATGAGCAGTATAGATGGTGGGATTCACAGTTAATGTATACCGAAGGGTTATAGCATTAAGAAAGTTTGCCATTTCTGTGAATTCAGCAGGAACAACATCAGTGTCAAGTTCAGCCACAATGTTGTGGCTTTTTGCCTATGTTCGATCGTCAAGCATGATTTAGGGTTCTTGAAATTTGGGGATTTGAAATTTGGATGATAATGGAGAGTGGGTTGGTTTCCAAACTGCAATTTGTAGGTTATATGTAGAGAAAATGGGATGCAATTAGGTTTTAAACTGCTTGGTAGAAGTTACATAACCGTCCCTAGACTTTAACTTGTAGCAGCAGACACCCAGCAGCAGAGTCATATAACTAGCAGCAGAGTTGACTACTGCTGAAGTAACCAAGCAGTAGTTTGACTTCTCTTGGTCAAAAAGTCAAGTATCAAACCAAATCTCGTCATTAAGAGGCAGTTACCAAAAATTGAATGCTAATCACCAACTCCTCATTAAATATCATAAAACCCAATTGATCCTCAATAAAAGGGGATCAAATCCAATTGATTTTCCTATCAAACCCTAATCACTTCCAAAATCACACAAAATCTTAATCAAAGCCCGAATCTTTTACCCAAAATAACCACAATGACCAACAACAGAGAGACAATCGACATCTCCTCTGACTCATCGGATTCATCAGACTCAGAAACAAATCATCTACCCTTTCCACCATATCTACCACCATATAGACCACCCAGACGTGGTAGTAGAACCAAAGAACAAAGCAGGAAGTTTAAGCATGACATCAATGTTAAGTATCTTCCTTGGCATAGGAATTACCAAGCACTACAACCTGCTCATCCTCCTCAAGCACCACAACCATCTCAGCCACCACAAGGACCACACCTAAAATCTACACTGGCTCAGGAGATCCCAAAAGCTTTGGCAAAAGCTTTGAGAACACATTTGGAAAAACTGCAAGCAGAATCTTCATGGGAAGAAGCCAGTCCACAAACACCAGTGCCTCCTCCTATGCCTCAAACTCCACAAGCAGAAAGACCTTCTGGTTCTCATGGAGTTGTGATGGGCTTAGCTTGTCCAAAAGTGTGGGATGTTGCAACACAATCCATGGGTAGAAACAGAACCATGCTAGATGCCCAATCCTTGAGAGATGCTCTTTCCAATGCTGCACAAGAACAAGACAAGAAAGAGTCCAAGGCCAAGGGGAAACGTCCCATGGAATAGGTGTTAGGGTTGTGTGTATGGTGTCTTTTGTCTTTTGAAAACTTGTAATGATCTCTGTTTGTAATGTTCTCTTTAGTATGATGAATGAAAAAGCTATGCTCTTCTTTTACTTCAGTGCAAAATTAGCTCTAAGAACATTACTAACACTTGAACTTGCCCTGCAAAAGATTAGTCCAAAACACAAACACAAGCAAAACACTATACAACATTATACTGCTAAATCATACTCTAGCAGTCGAGTAGAGTATGAGCAGCAGAGTCTAATCAGCAGTAGAAACAACTTTTTAAGACCAATAACAGTGCAAAATACTTTTACAAAACTTTACAAAGACATAATGAGACAAGTTTTTCAAAGATTTCTCATACCAATACTTGCAACTAGAAACTGAAATCTACCCACATCAAAGTGTTTAGTAAGTAGATCAGCAACATTTAAATCAGTATGAATTTTAACAACTTGAATTAATTTCTTTTCATAGCAATCTCTGATAAAATGATGTCTTATCTCAATATGTTCTGTTTTAGAGTGAAAAACAGTATTTTTGATGATGCACAATGTACTGCTATTGTCAATGAAAATTTTGGTGTTCATAAAATTGTACCCATAGTCCAGCAATTGGTTTTGCATCCAAAGTACTTGACCACAGCAACTTGAAGCAACTACATACTCTGCTTCTGTTGAAGAATTTGCCACCACAGTTTGTTTCTTGCATAGCCATGACACCAATCTGTTTCCCAGAAATTGACAACCTCCTGTTGTAGATTTCCTATCCAAGCTAGCCCCAGCATAATCACTGTCTAAATATGCTTCCAATTCAAATGGTGAATCTTTAGGATACCAAAGCCCCAATTTGGGTTGATGCCTTAAGTATCTAAAAATTCTCTTCACTGCATGAAGATGAGATTCTTTGGGAGTAACTTGTTATCTTGCACAAGCACATACAGCAAACATAATATCTGGTCTTGAAGCTGTAAGGTACATCAATGACCCAATCATTGACCTGTACAAGTGAACATCCACCTCTTTTCCATGTTCATCATTCAACAATGGCTTATCTTTCTCATGAGTTGTCTTTGAAGGCTTGGCATCTTCAAATCCAAACTTCTTAAAAATATCAGCCACATACTTATCTTGACTGATGAATATACCATCATTCAGTTGTTTCACTTGCAGTCCCAAGAAAAATGTAAGTTCTCCCATGGAACTCATGGAAAACTTATTCTTCATGATCTTCTCAAACTCCTCACACATAGCTTTGCTTGTAGAACCAAAGATGATATCATCTACATATACTTGAACCAGCAAAATATCACCTTTGTTTTTCTTAATGAACAAAGTTTTATCAATTTTACCCTTCTCATATCCACAATCCAGCAAATAAGTGGATAACTTTTCATACCATGCTCTGGGAGCTTGATGCAAGCCATATAGTGCTTTCTCAACCTTGTAAACTTTGTCAGGAAAATCTGGATCTTCAAAACCTGGTGGTTGCATCACATAAAGTTCTTCCTTGATTTCCCCATACAGAAAAGCACTTTTAACATCCATTTGATACACTACAAAATCTTTGTATGAAGCATAAGCCAAAAACAATCTAATGGCCTCAATTCTTGCCACTGGTGCATATACCTCATCATAGTCAATACCTTCTTGCTGTGTGTATCCTTGAGCAACCAATCTTGCTTTGTTTCTGATCACAATACCTCTTTCATCTCTTTTACACCTAAAAACCCATTTAGTACCAATTGCCCTTTTTCCATTAGGCAAATCAACCAAGGTCCAAACTTCTTGTAATCTGAATTGAAAAAGCTCTTCTTGCATGGCTTCTAGCCAGCTTGAATCTTGTAATGCTTTATAGGCATTTTTGGGTTCCATTTGGGATAGAAAACAAGCAAAGAGACAGTTTTGCAGATCTTTATGACTGTTTCTTTGATGAAGAGATCTTGCAAAGAAAGCTTTGTGTAAGCTATCTTTTTTCTCTTTAGTCACTCTCCTAGTTTGCACAGTTGATGATGGATCACCCAAAATGTTCTCTTTGGGATGAACCTTGTGAACTCTTGTAGTTTTGGTTGGACTAACTGGAATACTAGGTTCCAAATTAGTAACATCTGCTTCAGCTCCAAAGATTCTAGGATCAAGAGCCTCATCATCAGTATCAGCATAGATCTCTGTCAAACCAGGTGTAGTGGAATCATCAGGAATTGGAAACTTTTGTGTAGCAGAAGTGTTACTAGGTCCAGCAGCAGAGTGCTCATCAGCAGTAGAGTCAGGAAGACTGCTGCTAGAAGTAGTTTCCTTAGATTGTTCCACCACTTCATCAACTTTTGGTTCTTTAGTAACCATTTCATCACTTGTATGTGTAGAATCTTGGACAACATCATCTTGTGAACTTCTTTCCTCCTGTGTAGGAGAAACATTTGATCCAAGTTTCAACTTTTCAATCAACACAAACTCCTTTTGTGAACCAGCTTCCTTAGCAGTAGAGTCAGTTGATTGATTACCTGCAAGAGGGTTAGTATCCATTCCTGCAAACACTGGGACATAATTCATGGTTTTGGTTAGCATATCAATATTAAACAACCATTTTGGTCCAGTTCCTGCACTATTGGATTTACTTTCATCAAACTGAACATGCAGGTTTTCTTCCACAAATTTTGTTCTTTTATTGTATACCCTATAAGCTTTACTATTTACAGAGTATCCAACAAAGTAACCTTCATCAGCCTTTTCATCAAACTTGCCTAATTGGTCTTTGGTATTTAAGATGGTAATAGGACACCCAAATGGTCTAAATAATGATATCATAGGCTTTTTACCATGAAATAATTCATAAGGGGTCTTATTATGAGGCTTAACTACCTTACTCCTATTTTGTACAAAGCAGGCAGTGTTCACTGCTTCAGCCCAAAAAGGTATAGGTAATTTTGAATCTGACAACATAGTCCTAGCAGCCTCAATCAATGTCCTATTTCTCCTCTCAGCTACACCATTTTGTTGAGGAGTTCTAGCAACACTGTACTGTCTTACAATACCTTTACCCACACAGAACTGATTCATTGTATGATTCTTAAACTCAGTTCCATTGTCACACCTTATTATCTTAACCTTGTGATTCATCAGGTTTTCTACTCTAGTTATGAAAGCCTTAAGAATTTCAGGTGTTTCATCCTTAGTAGCTAGAAAGAATACCCAAGTAAACCTACTATAATCATCTGTGACAACAAGAAAAAATTGCTTCTTATTCAGACTATTCACATAAACAGGCCCAAATAAATCCATATGAAGCAAATGCAAAGGCTTATCAATAGTGTTCACAACTTTGGACTTAAAAGATACTCTGTGCTGTTTTCCCTTTTGACAGGCAACACAGGTTTCATCATTTTCAAAAACTTTTGTAGGTAACCCTTTGACAAGATTACTTTTTACCAATTTGTTCATGGTTTTGAAATTTAAGTGTCCAAGTCTTCTATGCCATAATTTAGATTCATCAAAGGTGGCTTTAGCAAAAAGACAAGTTACATCTCTTCTAGGAACTATATTCTTTATATGATCACTGTATATGTTGTCATTTCTTGGAACTTTTAGTACCACATGCTTGGCATCTGGTAACTTAAAGTCAGAAGAAAGAACAAGACATTCAGTGTCAGTAAAAAGAACAAAATTCTTTTTGTCACATATCTGTGAGACACTGAAGAGATTAAACTTGAGTCCTTTAACCAACATCACATTTTCAAAACTCAAATTTCCTGTCTTTAAAGTACCAATACCAACAATTTTTCCACCTGTAGGGTCATTTCCAAAAGCAACACATCCACCATCAATAGGCACAAAATCTTCAAGTTGGGATATGTCACCAGTCATATGTCCAGAGCATCCACTATCAACAATTCCTTGATCTTTTAGCTTATCTTGTAGATTGCCCTGCACATAAAATAGAGAAATTAGTCTCTCTTTTTGACCCAAGCCATTACTGACTTGGATCTGCCTTGTGCATCAATATAGTTATATTTAGTAAGATCNTCATATGTCCAGAGCATCCACTATCAACAATTCCTTGATCTTTTAGCTTATCTTGTAGATTGCCCTGCACATAAAATAGAGAAATTAGTCTCTCTTTTTGACCCAAGCCATTACTGACTTGGATCTGCCTTGTGCATCAATATAGTTATATTTAGTAAGATCCATTGATGCACTGTTGTTGTTGGAAACTTTAGTTAAAGCATTTGATTTTGGTTTCCAACTCCAACAAGCTGAGGCCTTTACAGCATAAAAATGATGTCCAACAATTGTATTTGGTAAATTTTTAAACATAGCAGTAGAGTAAACTGCCTGAGCAACAGAGTTTACTCTTGAAGTAGCAGTAGACCCAGTTGTTTCATTTTGAAAAGGCCTTTTGGGTTGATGATGCGCGTGGGATTGCTTACGCACTTTGTTTTACCTCTCAAGGGATCTCAAGAGGCTTACCATCCCCACCAGGCAGTGTACCTGACCGATGTAGTATAGTGTAGTGGCAAGTACCGGGGGATTGATCGTTCTCTCACAGGGAATAGTGTTCGTTAGGTTAAAGACTACTCTAATTAAGGTCTAAGGGTGGAGGATGATTATTTTTGTATTTTTATATTTTTTAGAAAGCAGTAAAATCTCGGTTTTGAAGGAGTGGGCGGAATTAGTTGCTAGTCAACTAACCCAAGTATCTACTTGTGGACTTTGTGATCGTTGACAAGACGTATGACGATGAGTACACCGATGAATCCTTTTGGGGGAACCGTGGCTTGCCATGTGCGAGGGTCCGCGATGTGACTGGGGGATGATCGCAGCGCATACTGATTCTATTCAGAGAAAGGGAATCAACGCAAAGGTCTCCAACGAACCCACGAGGGGAGAGTAGATGAATAATGCCCCCGCGAAGAGAAGGAGGATGGTGAATAGGCTGATAAAAACCTAACGGTGTCAAAAGGAATGATCCTGGAATGGTGTGAAAGCAAGGGATGCAAGACGTTACAAAGAAGCGGGAAATGGGGTAAACATAAGAAAAATGCGGATAGATAATCCCGGTGAAGGCTGACGAGAAAGACCAGGGACCCCGAAGGAGTTCCGCCGACGGAAGGGGACCTTGTACTCGCTGAGTATGCTGATGCGAAAGAAGGCCTCCGAGTAACCAAAGCCCTGGGTGGGTATGGGCCAGTTTACATATTAGAAGCTTATGCGGAGAAGGGGGATAGCAACCTTGGTAGTAGCCATAAGAGGGAGGAGAGTGGGCTGACAGGGTAGCACTCGATTGGAGACGATCAGTCAAGCCAATAACAACGGTGCAGTGGATATCAAGGGAGATACTGTCCCTGCGTCGACGATGGAGAGTCCACGTAACGGAGGCAAGGCTCGTAGTCTAGCTACAAGACTCTTTAATAAAGAAAAGCGGCTTCGTGGGAGGCCACCCCCATGCTATCTTTGTTTCTGTTTGTTGTTTAGTTTATTTGTTTCCGTGATGGCATGGTTTTATTGTTATTGCTTGGTATGGATTCGATGAGTTGTAACTTGGATGTAAAATGCGTTCATTTTATTTCTGTAACTTGTGTCGCTTAAGTCACATAACTTTTAGAGAAGAGTTATTTTGCAAAAGGTTAAGTGTAAGGGAAATTAAATAAGTTTAAGAAACATAGTCGGCAACATGAATCACAACAAGTAGAGAAATAGCATACGATACTTGGTAATTGGTTAGAGCTCAAATGGCTCTGTATCGAGTCAGTAATGATTTTCTGCATAAGTTTCCAGGAATAGACATAGGTTTTCCAAGAAATTTTTCGGACACAACTAGAAACTTTTCTGTCAGACACACTCTGACGGGCGTCAGGAGTTAATTACCTGACGACTTCAGGTGTTAAAATTCTGGAATTTATTTGTTGGATTAAGTTTCTAACGGGACTTGTGATGTTTGTTAAACTCATCTTACTAATTCCATGAAACCGTAGAAAATTCATCCACAAGCCGAGAGATCTTACGCTGCTTTCTATTGGTTAGCGCTAGTGGAGTATATGATGAATATGCCGCCGATGTTACGCGACGGTTCTTGCTGGAGTATTCCGTATGTTTAACAGGTTATTTAAGAGACAAGGAAGCATGATGATATACTGCGAAGGGAAGCTTTGATAGCTTCCATTTTCTTGGAGGAGGATCGCTAACCATGTTACTGTTCACTTGCATAAAAAGCCAGATCAAGGGGTATCAATTTTCAGGTTTTAAGCCTTTTTTCTTTTCAATTCGCTTATTTTCCGGAACATTTGGGACAGGATGTTCAACTAAGTGTAATGGGGTAAATAAGGGTAGATTAATGATACCTCATTAGGATACCATGTTTCGATGTCTTGGATTTTTGCTTGTGGTGATAGTAATTTGTGTAATGAAACTGAGAAGAAACAAGTCGGTTAGTAATTTTAGCGCAAATTTTAAGATTGTTTTGACGATTATGGAGGATGAAACTTTGAGTCCTAGATAAGCGTCTCAGTGGATAGGGAGAAATGATAGCACAAAAACCGTACCACTAAAAATTGACAGCCCAGTATGTGAGGTTCACCCCTAGAAGTATCGTACGGAAGAGACAAGCATTGCAACTTTAATTGGCTTCTGGATAGTGTCCGTACGGGTAGTACTGTAGTTCTAGACACTTGCGCCGATGACCCTTCCGAGTCTCTACGAAGTTGGAGACGAATTTCGTTAGATTAGGATAGGACTACGGGATGGCCCTGAAGAGGGATTAGGATAACCGCATGTTTTACACCGGTAGATGTAAAGTGTACGATTGGACTACTGGTCAATAATTCCCGCACGACGCTTTATGTACCCATTTTTGGTACACGGATACCCTAGTAACCTTGCCAGGCTGATCCTTTCGTTTCTTAACTTAAGCATCTACTTAAAGGAAGAATTTGTTTTACAATTCCACCCCCACATTGGTCAAGCCAAATTCGCCTTCCAAGGCCACTTGTATTTGCCTCATTTTTTAGTGCATATTGTTATTTGTTAAACCCTTGTAATATCTAATTGGTTACATGTTCTAAGTCGAGTCATATCTTTGTATGATGGTTTTTGGGGATGATTGGCACTGCGATGTAA
>LBNU01003639.1:47336-58577 GCA_014162995.1 Artemisia annua | reverse complement strand
TTTTTTTTTTTTTTTTTGTTTTTGTTTTTGTACGACAATTTATTAACTTAGCATTAATTGACATGACTAATTTATATGTCTAAACACATTGATTGACATGACTATGCCAAAACTTATATCTAAAGAAAAGATGATGATATATAGCAAGATCAAGGGTAAATGTTATGAGTGAGAAATTCTGTAATTCACTTCTTAAACCATAAATTAAATTGCTTAAGCACAATATTATTCATGTGAATCAGATCTCCTAATCATTTTTCTTAACTTAATTTAACTTCTCTTTCTTGCTTTTTGCTAATGTCTTGACAAAAATCATTGTTCGGGAAAAGTATTAGCTTTAACTCTATTATTAATATGCTAAGCAAAAGAATAGTTGGAGATAACAGATATTCAACCTTTCTTGTCTTGATAGAAATCATTGTTCGGGAAAAGTATTAGCTTTATATCTATTATTTATATGTTAAGCAAAAGAATAATTGGAGATAACAGATATGCAACCTTTCTTATCAAAATTTTTTTTCTATGATGTGAAAAGGTGATGCAACACATTGCACTTAACCAAGAAACGTAACCAAGTTTCTTGCACTAATTAATTGTATCATGTATATTCGATCTTTAGGTTTGTACGGATTACAACACATTGCTCATGTGGGCGGCTTTCACTTCGGTGCGTAGTCTCTTGTCACGTGTTCATAAACGTTTGTACCACTTTATTATTCTAGTCCATTTAGGAGCCGTTTGGTTGCCCTCTTTAGTTTGGGTTTTCTTTTGAAAAGACATTTAATAGATGTTTGGTTGCTAATTTGATTATAGGATTCAGGATTCAAATATAAAAAATTGCGCTGTTTGAAATGTTGGGAGCATGGGTCGGTTAACTTTACACTCCTCTCTCTACATCACTTTTGTTTTTATATTAAAATCTATTTTAAATAGTTTTATTAATTATTAAAATATTCTTTTTTAATTTAATAATATTATTTTCTCTTACATCATTTTTTTTCTCTCTCTTAAATCAAATCCAGATCCAAATCCTAACCCAAATTTAGGGCCCGTTTGGTTTGTAGATGGGTTTAGATTGAGATTTGGATTTGAATGTAAAGTTGTAGATTAGTATTTGGATTTGGAGAGAGAAAATATATTATAAAATTAATAAAATATATTTTATAATAAAATTATAATATAAAAAGTATTATTTTAATAATACAATTTAAGAAAGAGAGTGAGAAAGAATTAATTGGGTCCACACATTTGTAAAAGGATGCTAAAAGTTGGGTACCCCATTAGGATTTATAGATGCTCAATTATTCTCACTAACATCCTAAACCAAATAGTAAAAAGTTCTAACAAACATCGGATTACACATTGGATTCTTAACCCCGCCCCTAAACCCAAAAACCAAACAGGCCCTTAAATCCAAATCCTAAACCCACCTATATACCAAACGGGCCCTTAGCATTGATTTAATTTATAGGGTTTGACTATTATTTGAACTCTAAGGCTACTACTAATTAAGGGTCGACGTTCTGGTCGGTCGCTTCTTCAAACGCCGCCCCCCCCCCCTCCCTTTTTTTTAAAAAGGAAGACTTGGTCGCCCAAGCGATCGAGTCGTTTGTGTGAGTGTTATGTGTGGGTTTATTTATTAAATAGTTTTTGTAGTGATTGTGGTCGTCTTGTTGCACTAACTTAATCATTCAGAAGGTCTTAGAGAAAAAGCTGAGTTGCCACTGATGTAACAGTAGTGACTGCAGTCACCTGGGGTCATCGTTACTATCAGCCTAAGAGCAACAAGTGCAATGCAACATATAGGAGTGTTATACACCTCAATTTTTTTAAATATTTTTTTTTTTTTTTTTTTTTTTTTGTTATACACCTCAATATGCTACCTTTTATTTTATAAAATTTATGTAACACTAAAAAAACACCATCTCTAAGAATATTTTTATAGCCAAAATTCCCTACTCACCCTATTTTTACAATAAAAAAAAAAGCCCACTCATAAACCTCTTGTTATGTCACTAGTGCTGGACCTATAACACCAGATGCGAGTGCAACAATGGCGCCGCCAATAAGGCTATTTTCACTATAATGGTCTGCATCGTTCCCTCTAACTTAACAAATAGTCACCAAAACTTTTAGATATATTTCACACATCAAAAGAAAATCAACTTCTAACTTAGATGAAGGTAGACTTACATGCAACAAATGTAATGTCTATAACTTCAAAAATAGAAATTTGTGTTTCATGCAATAAATGGAAGTGTTATAGATTCAAAACTTTACACTAAAATATTATTTAACTAGTCGGGTACTCGCGCGTTGCGGCAGTAGGTACTTGTGTAACATTAATCACCAAAAGTTAAGTACAAATGAAATGTGGCTAAATACCACATTAACCGCAATCCAAGGTTTGATAAACATCTATAAAATATGTTTATGACATGCTATGAACATTTACAACTCTAGCTACATACTAAATAATCAATACACCAAAGAGCTAGAGATGAACACAACCATCACGGCACACCATATAGTAAACATCCATGCGTCAATACAAATAACTCCAAGCCAATCCAACAAAAACATATAAGAAGCATGAGATAAACCAAATGAGACTGTCTCCTTAAAAAAAACATTCCCAAGTAAAACCCAGTAGAGAAAACCTTTTGGTGAAGGAAAAAAGAGTATAGCTCTCAAATGGAGCTCCCTATACAGGATATCCCAAATTCGAAGATAGTACAACTCCATGATAATCACTAGACTACAACAATCAGTGGGAAACATCATACCCCGCAACCGAACTCTGTAACTTCCATTTGTCAACAATCCTTCTTGTAACCATAGAATTCTTCTTGAACCGAAAGCTAAGGATACTTAACCGCACCAAGCTGACTATATCATCGAATATCTAAGTATACGGCTTTAACTTCTTCTTGAAAAGTCTAGTATTTTGTTCATGCCAAATGAAGTAACAAGTCACCACCACGAGAAGACGAGCAATCACACTTCGGGCTAAAAAACATTTCGATAAAGGCATAAGGAATGTTATAACATTATCTAAACGAGGAGGATATTCTCTATTCCTCCTATCAAGCTCTCTGTTGGAACACAAAAAGTGTAAATCATAATATGTTGTAGCTTGCGATAGCAATATACCCTCGCAACACTTGTATAGTTGCGAGGGGATGCTTGACTATTATACTATTATAAATACTCCCGACTAGTGAAACTAGTAAGTGTGTGTTTTCATAATAATATTATCCATACAACATCACTCTCTCTTCCTCTCTCTAACACCACCATGGGTGTGTATGACTGCCATTCCGGCTGACCACCCGACACCATTATAACATAAACCTAAACTAGAAATATCGATCCAACAACTGGCAGCAGAGCCTAGGTCATTAGTTTAGGTTATTTATCAGTTTGTGTTAGTGTCTATTCGTATGTTTTATCAGTCCAAAAAGTCCAAAACTTTCTTCATATTTTCTGGTCAAAAATATATTACGAAACTGGTCTTTTTGGTATCTAAATCTGTGGTTTGAATCCAAGATTTAATAGGTAATTTTATACACTGATTCTTACCAAGATTTGTTATGGTTATATCATCTTTTGTGGTCGGATTCAAGTTTTGATGGTCTGATATGTGTTTTTAAGGGTTCCAGATCTGAAAACTGTTAAAGTACTTTTTGCTCGGAAAATGGTTTCGCAATGGTCAAAAAGCTTCCAAAAAATGAGGGTTTTGTTGCGATAGAAACTTGCTTTAGCAGTTGCGATAGCAGCTTGCGACAGCTGTTGCAATAAGAGTTGCGATAGCATACTTGCGAGATTTTTGTCACCCACAATTTTACGAAACAAAACTCTGTCCAAATCAAGACTTGAGTTGCAAGACTACCACTGAACCATTGAGATACCACAAGATACCCAAGGATCCAAGGTTTGACCATTTGACCATAAATTATTACAGCTTCGCAAGTCCATATACACGGAAAAAAAAGTCAATTGAAATGAAAATGAAATACAAGTTAAACTGCCAACCAAATTAAACTTTAACAATAGCCAACACCCAACGTCCCTATCCATCTCACATCTACAAAGATTCAACATCTCTCGGCCAACATACTTACACTACCTCATTCAAATCCCATCTCCATAAAACTAAATTGAAACATAAATGAGAAAGAAAAGAACAAGATCTCAGTTATCTCTTTGAATATTCACAGATTTGTTCTTAAAACAAAAATCGTCAAGAGAAACTCATCATTGATCTATGTGAAGCACTGCTTCTTTTAAATATATGAAACATTTAGTGAAAGATATATAACAAATCTGTTATACACTTTCTTTCATTTCGTGAGAAGAAACACAAAAGCAAAACCCATATACAAACAACCTACCCAAGACCTCTTTTAAGAGATCTTAAAGACTTCATGTGCTATGGTTGCGTTTGTCGTAAGGTTTGTTTGATGTTGATGTTGCGCTCGTTTTTTTTAAAGATGTAATAAGGAATGAATGGTATATGTTCGGATTGAGTAAAGGGGATAAGGTTGCGACAGTTTTTGTTGGAGTCATAAGGTTATATGTTCGGATTGAGTAAAGGGGATAAGGTTGCGACAGTTTTTGTTGGAGTCATAAGGTGGGCGTTGGTTTTGGGAGATAAATGGTAGAAGTGATTTGTGATTGCAATTGTTATTGTGAAAAAGGGGGCGGATGATTTAGATGTGTATTAGGGTTAAAATGTGCTAAAACTTAGGATAAAGAGGTATTTATATCCTTCAGATTAGGTTTAAGTCAATGTGTAGTTGGGTTATGAGTTGGGCTGGCGTAAATTTTGGAATGTTAAGGGCCTATCAGATTTTTTGACATTGCTTATATTGATGGCCCTTGGCGTTAATTGAAATGTTGGGCATATGAGCTTCACAAAAAATACGTGTTGTTTGAGCGTAAATCATTTTAGCTGAAATCTTAAGATTAAAAATGGATTTAGCCCAAATTTGTATTTATTGATATATTAAACTATGGCTATCCGAATTTGTGGCTAAAAAATGGTTGTTGGACTTAATATCTATTTTGACTATACATTGGACAAAGGTTGGACTTGGACTTTGGACAAATAAAACTTGCGGGGGTTTGACTACTTCACGGGATAAATTTGTACTATTTGATCGGTTGGAAGTTATTTTTCGAGATCGCGTTTCATCGCGGGATCATTTGAGCTTAATGGAATTGAGAAGCTATGGTCACTTGGTTGGTTGTTAATTTACGAGTGTGTGCACTTAGTATCTCAAATATCTTGGGGTTGGTTGGATGCACGATGTTTGATGATCCTTGTTCGAGCGTATTCATAGTGATTAAGACTTGGGCTATCTGGTTATTTAAGTCACAAAATAACTATCACTTAAAGGAGTTACATTGTAGTGCTCAGTGTCACACGAGATGTAGATAGTTCAAGATGCAGATATATACATTAAACGATGGAAGGTTGGGTATATACCACAACCTATATTTTAAGGAGTTATAATGTTGTTCTCCATATACTGGACATTAACTTATCCTTAATCATTAATCAAAAAACAGGTAGAGCTAAGTGTGAAATTCTGGTCAACAACCTTTGTGAGTCACTCAACAGTAAGTTGGTAGATGGTAGAGATAAACCAACAATAGGGTGTTTGGAATACATTAAGGAGTATTTGATAAAGAGGATAGTGAATGTGCAAAAGGTCATAGAAAAGTCTTATGGTCCCTTAACCCCAACTGCAACATCCATTTATGATGTTATTAAGCGATAAGCTAATGACTATTCAGTTATTTGGAATGGGGCTGACAGTTACCAGTGTAAGGGACCATGAAATGACCAATGTGTAGTGAATATGAGGTTTAGGACATGTACATGTAGGAGATGGGACCATGGAATGACCAATCTGTTGCTAACAATAAATTTTGGCCCAATTGCACCATCCCTAGTATTTTATTGCCCCCACACCATCATGTTCCCGTTGACAGACTAAGAAAGAAGAGGAGAGTGACCAAAGATGAGACGGCTGATAATGCGTTTAAGTAAATGGTCACGGTGGGAAGCTTTCCAAAAAGGGACAGAGTGTCACTTGTAATCAATGTGGTACAAACGGTCACAACAAAAGAGCATGTACATATCCAAGAAAGAAGAATGCAAAGGGGAAAGGCAAGATATGAGGGTGTTGCAGACACTGAACCAACTAAAATGGATGCATGACCAAGTCAACCAATGGATTCACAATCAACCCAAGAGGTTGGTAGTCAGAGGAGAAAGAGTACCAGAAAGGCTTCCAAACAAGCTGCAATTTGAATGGCTTTATGTATGAATGAGATAAACAATTTCTTTAAGTTTCATTATTGTTTGTGAGTTTTAGATGAAGACAACTGCTATTTCTGTATTTCTATTATGTTTGTTATACAATGGTGACCAAGACAATTGGTATGTCTTTGTTTCTGTTATGTTCTGCAATCTACATTATTGCCTTATGAGCCTGGCTTGTTTATGCATTGTAATTCTTTGGATACTATAATATCCGCTATGTTGATATACATTTGTCAAAATTGGTAAACAACCTAGGACACCATATGACCATTAACTCCCATCCAAATCCATTAAACAAATACACTACATAATATTACCAAAATACAACCAAAGTTTTTTCAACCTTCCTTTTTCCACCTATAACTTCAACCTTCCTTTTATCCTTTACTGTCATTCCTAAACCATATGTGGATCTTCTTATTCCAAATGTCTTATTAACTATACAATCCCAAGTCTGATGTGCTGGCAGGGCTAGTATGCAATAATCTGATATTGGAGGAAGCCATTTAGCAGACACTAATTGATGTGGAACATTTTTTGAGCTGGAACATGTTTGAGCTGGAACCTTTTTGACAGGAACATTTTTGATGGCCACATAAAAGTGCATCTTTCAAGAGTTTTAACAGCTTGAACATCGAGTTCATCACTGCTAATTGCGTCACTGCTTGATGATACAATGTCACTGCTTTTATCAGGATCATCACTGCTTGAGTATAACCATTCACAGATTAGGCTTGAACCATTGACAACTTGAACATTGAGTTCATCACAACTAATATCATCACTAATTGATGATACAATTTCACTACTTGTATCAGAAGAATCAATGAAAATCATTTCTACAAACATAAACAAAAAGATATGCATGAACTAACAAATACGAAACTAGAGTAACATAGACAGTAAATAAAATATTCAGATTGTCAACCACAATTAAATAGAGTAACCTTTTTTCACCATGCTTTTCAAAGTCCAATTCACCATGCTTAAGCATTACAACAAACAGGGCATTCAAAACTCCAAAACCAAACCTATATCATCAAAACAGAATCTTTATAGATGATTAAAGATTCATTCACCAAATCACCTGATGTGTTACTGATTCTACTCCACCTATTCTTACTGAACACAATAGATCACAACTTCTACTCATGTTAGCCATCCAACCTTACTGAACACACAAACCACAACTTCTACTCATGTTAGCCATCAAACCCAAGACCAACCAAAAGTTTATGTTTGACTTTTAAAGCGCATTTATGGACTTGCATAATGACATGAATAACATAAATCATAATCCTACTTAACAAACAAATAACACAATTCATAAACAATCATAATCCTACTTAACAAAAAATAACACAAATCAAATTAGATAATTAAAGATACTTGAACCATTGTTGTGACACCATAATATACATAAACTACATAACCAACCATCAATAAAAGACGTTGTTCATATACACCTAACATAAATACCATCAACTACCAGAAACCCAAAAAACCAACCCACATTGACCAAACTCAAATGGTCAACTTTGAAAGTAAACATAAGAAATGAAGAAAACCCAACTGATGTTAAGGTATTTCCTCAACTTCTTAGCCCGTTGCTCCTCCATTTTTTCCTGAAACTCCACCTGGTTTGCCCAAGTCTCCTCCTTGTTTGCCATGTGCTCCTCAAAGTCAGCCCGCTCTTGCTCTAGCGCAAGCACATCTTCCAAAGCATCCTGGTGTGACAACCATGATTTTTACAGGTTAGTTTGACTAATAGTCTCTAGTTGTTTAACTTTGCTTGGTGTGAATTAAGTGTTTTATGTGATATATGTGTGGGATATGTGTGGTATAGTTATTATAAGTAGGAATGTGGCACTAAATCCCTTTGCGTGTAAGGTTATTGAGATGATTTGAGTGGTGTTGAGTTTTGATAAATTCATTTTGAACACCTTTGCGGTGTAGTAGTGAATTGTGTAACTTTGGTGTTTTGCGGTTTTGTGTAACGAGACTTCGTTCAAATATTTGAGCGTTGGTAAGTTACGAGGAGGTTGTTTTCATGAGATATGTTTATAGAGTGTGTGAGATACTATTTTTGGAAAGTTTATTTTGAAAATGATTATTTTCCGGTTTATCGTAAATTAAAGGTTTATCGCGAAAGACGTTAGGTTTCGATATGGAAATACATAAAATATGAAAAGTATGGGGTTTTGAGTGTAATAAATAAATTTGATAAAAAAAAATAAAAAATATGTGTGTGGGGGTGTAGTTCGACCGGCCAAGGGGGAAAAGGGGAAGGGAAGAGACCCAATTGTAGCCCAATTACAATTCTAAGTTAGGTAATTATCCACCAATAATTATAAATACAAAATCAAGACTCCCAAGTCTATTTTTCTTTATTAGTCAATTTCCAAGAGAGGAGAAAAAGAAAAAAATTAGGGTTTTGCTCTTGAAGCCAAAAATCAAGCATAAGGTATACTTTCGGTACTAGTTTTCATTCAATCAATGTTTTATTATTTTAATTCATGTAATATAAATTATGATGGAGTTAGGGTTTATAAACTTCTGTAATTTTATAATGTAAAACATGTTAGGATCATTAATTGGTAATGGTATGAGGTTTGGTTATGCGAATTGAACGTAAAACACGTTAGTTTGCAAGTTAGGGTTTGGACAGAAAGTTAGGGCTGTAAAGATACGAAGTTATTTAATAGATTGTAATGAGTTAGATCATGAATTTTAACTCTAAATTGTAGTTCAAAGAAAGAGCTTTTCAAAAAGTCCAACCACGACTGATTTCGAGGTCGGGAAGTTAGTCTTTTGATTTTTACGAGATAAGGTGTCAAAGCTGTTAAACCGGGACAGAATTTTGGTAAAAGTTTGATGGTGATTTGTGGGTGAAAATGTGTTATTAGGGTTAGCCCTTCTGGGAAAGTTAAGTTTTAGGTTATGTTAGACTCCCACGAAAAGGATTCGCGATAAAAAGTTGTAGAAGTATTTTTATAAAATCAAAACTTTTTGGTGCGCGTTCAGATCCGAATCTGGATAGTTAACAAGTTTGATTTTCTTATGGGTATTTGTGTGTATTATTAGACCATGGGCTTCTGGGATTAGCTTGTATGCTTATGAGAGACCATGGGGAATTTTTGGTGTGAGTTTTTAAGCTTGTATGGTCATTATTTTATGTGGGTGAATGTACCCTAAAATTCTGCGTTTTCTGAGATTATAAGTGCAAGGGATTTAGTGAGCATTAATGGTTGTTGGTGTTTAGTATGGAGTCTAGGAGATCCATGGTGGGTCATATGAACCTTAGACATCCATCATATGAGTATTGCATGGGTTATAGCTTTTATCTTGGCCGTGTGTAATGCGAATTTATTTGTGTGTTGGTTAGATTGTGATTGTAATTTGTTGGAAGCTGCAGAGTTAAGGTGAGTTCATAGTCCCATACTTTTTACTTTGTTTTAAACTTAGGATGGGAATGATGCTTGTCTTAAATATTTTGAGTTACTGTGATTATGTGTGTTTGAAAGCTTGGACTTATGATGTTATCATATGTATGCTATGTGTAAAAGTATGCGGTGATGATGTGATTGTGAGATTATACGTGATTCATTTGGGGACCCATTTGATGCCAAGTGTTGTGGATTTATACGTGATTCAATTGGGAGGATGCTTATCCTGTTGCTCGCGCATGCGACCTAATTGATGCCAATGTTGGATCGGAGGGGCACGTTCCGTCCCGTTGTTGCCTTTGTTGTGTGTGATTACATGTTAGCTTTATGATAACTTTAAATTGTATGTCCAGCTATATTTTATGATCACAGTGAACTGGTTGCCTTGAGAGTGTATGTGTGTGTCGTAAACCTATGAATCTCACCAACATTATGTTGACGTTTTAAGCATCATTTTCAGGTGAGCATTCTAAGGTAAAGATTGAGGGATGCAATTAGGCGAGACTTAGTTGCATTATGAAGACTTTATGTTATGTTTGAATTTGACAATATTTGGATTTGTTTGTGATGAGATTATGTTTTTCTTTTGGTACTTTCATATCTATTGAAGATACCTTTGGATTTTGTTTTGGTTGGTTTATCTTGGGGTATTGTTACAACACTTCGTGTTTGTACTTTGCTCTACTTATGTGCATTGTAGTATTTCTCTATTTAGACGCCATGTGTTGTGATGATATCCATGAAGTTACACCCTCGTGTTTCCGCCTTGGCGAGGTGTGACACCTGGTCCTAAGTAAACCACAGATGATGTCTAGAGATCGATCGCACATAGGTGAATCTATCCAACCTATGAACGGACAGCTGGAGTTCTGTAAAATGAAAGAAATGTAAATAAAATGAAGAAAACAGAGGAAAATAGTAAAATGTAACGTCATTTTGTTTGATCAAGAGTAAAACTTACATATGCCGGGCATGAATAGAACCGACGACCAGGATTCCTGTTCGTCCAGGATGTTCTTACCACAACTTGAAGACCACATGCACAAAGAACCATTTTTTCGGATGAATAAGTTGATGAGCAGTAACAGTAGGTGTGGGTGTGCAATAATGGCCTGTAGGACCTTGGATACAACTTATTTCACAACTTATCTAGCTTATTCTAGAGAGAGAGTAGAGAGAGAGAGTGGAGACTTCATGTAAAAGATAAGAACTATGTGTGTGTATTGCAAATGAAGCTCTCAACCTTCAAATGAAGGTTTACATACATAATATAGCACTAGGAATATTAGATTTAGGCTTTTACATGTTTAGCCCTTGAACTTCCTAGTTTCTTCTAACTTGAACATATAACTTTTGAAACGCTTTCTAACGCAACCTATTACATGATATTAGACTTTAATGACCTACACTTTATATTATAAAAATACAAAGCTAACAATCTCCCCCTAAGTGTTGGTCATT
>LBNU01003639.1:29411-46456 GCA_014162995.1 Artemisia annua | reverse complement strand
CATGTAATAAGATTAAGAACTATGGTGTTATTGCAAATGAAGCTCTCAACCTTCAAATGAGTGTGTTACATTACATAATCATAGCACTAGGAAATATTAGATTTTAGGCTTATTACATGTTTAGCCCTTGACCTTGAACTTCCTAGTTTCTTCTAACTTGAACATATAACTTTTGAAACGCTTTCTAACGCAACCTATTACATGATATTAGACTTTAATGACCTACACTTTATATTATAAAAATACAAAGCTAACATGGCCGATTAATCATGTTATATAAGAATGAAAGAAGGAAAACTTTGTTGCAAAAAATGTCCCTCAATACAAAGGTAGGTTTGCTAGTGGGCCTGTCAGGTGGATTTGATGGCGGGAAAAGTGAAGTGACGTAAATACCCTCATGTGCAACGCACAAGAGGACTAACTAATGGGTTTTAGTAACGGGCGTTAGCAAAAATCTGATTTTTGCAGCTACAGTAACGGTTTAAGGGCATAGCTCGCAAAAAACCGAAACGTTAGGGATATTTCTCGCAATTTTTTAAAAAAGAGGACATTTCTTGCAAAAATCGCAAAGTTTAGGGATTTTTTTTTTTGCAGTTTACTTTAATTTTAATGACGGCATCCGACATCAACTGGAGATTAATCTTCATCATACAATAGCAGCAAAAGCAAAGAAATAAAAATAAAACAAAACCTAGACTTTTTTTTAGCAGTCGGCATCCGGTGGTCGATGGAGGTTATTAAAGTTGGTGGTTGTTAGGGTATGATGGGTGTGACATATGGGAGATGACTCTAATCAGTCATTTAGGTATGAGGATCGACCTCCTCGAATACCATGTTAAATTAATAAAACCCCATAAGTTTAACTTTATTAATGAAAAACTATTTATAGAGTACCAATACGAAACCATAATAAAACCCTAATTGACCACAATCCCACAAGCCACAAGTCTGGCTTGGGCCAAATATCTCATTTAATACGATGGTGTTTCGTGTCGTGTCAGTAATTGCCACCATAACGTTTAGAATTTAGTCCACATCCCCGTGTAATCATTTTATTTTTGAAATTCATAAGTGTTTTTTACATAAATACTTGTGAGTGATTCCCACGAGGCCATGATACAGACATTTTTTTTCTATGCGTTTGTCTATTTTTTAGCATATGTAACTTCGAAGCATGTTTTATTTGACATGTTCAATGTTTCTAGGCCAAAAGTTATACAATAATGAGTGATATCGGTGCAATGACTACATTTTAAACATGTGCGAAAGTTCTACAATCATGATAGGATTCCATTATGAGTTATTACTCCTCGTTTGATTATGTTCTTACCAGTTTGACTTTTCGGCGACCGTTTTGTTTTAATACAGAAGTCTACTTGGGACACTTTTTTCTTGATATATAATTGGTGTGTCGGGTGACCCTAAGAGGTTAAGCACAATAAAAATTCAGGTTTCTTAGGAAAAATTATAATCGAAATCTTTTTGTGTCAAAATAACATGTAAGTTAAATATTATAGGGGTTTTTTTTTTTTTTTTTTTTTTTCTTTTTATTTATTTTTTTTTATTTTATTGATAACACTTTAGCAAAAGACTAGAGGGGGAAAAGAGAATTACAATAAAATTGTACATGTTTAAAAACATCTTAATTTCCCGATGTTTGAGTTTGTAATGCAACTAGTTGTCGTCATTGATTAGTGACGCTAACTAGCTGAGGGCATGCGTGCTTATAAGTAACAACTTTGTTTTTATTTTAAATAGTTTTTCTGGTAATTGTATTATTTTAAAAAAGCATCTAAGTACATAAGATGTGAGTGAATCTCACATCTCAGCTCATTACATAAGCAGAAAACAAGAGCCACATTTGTGCTTCAAACTATATCTATCATAATCATGATAAACCAAGCTTTACTATAAGGAAAACAACCACTAACTAGATTCCATTTGACTCACAGCAATAGCAAGTATAATCTAGCGTCTAATCTGTCATCGGAGAGTGATATCGAACGCATCACAAAATGCAAGTTGTTCTTTCGTTAAGTCCGATACCACATCATCATATCCTTCATACAAGTAATACACATCAAGTTCACGTAGACTAGGGTCATTAGTTCCGCCATCATGTAGCTTATATGAAAAGGCTTACCAACTGAGCAGACTCATTATCATACTCTTCAACCTCACTTTCCGACTCACCATCTCGCAAATCCATTGAAGCACTGCTTAAAGCGTCAAAAGAATTGAAGTAGTGGTAGTGTCAATAACATATGTAGAACATGAAACCTTCAGATTTTGTTGTATAGAATCCGCCTTCTTGTTGTTTGTTCTTTCATATCATGGTATTTAGACTAAGTACTTTTACAAAGTATTAGAGGTGTGCTATGTTAAATGTATTTACTTATATATATATATATATATATATATATATAAACTTTAATTAATGGGAAAGCAATATTAAAGGGAATGTATGATGAACTCAAATAAGTACATATTATTATCATCATTTATCCTATTTATTTGACTTGTTTTTCTTTATTATGTATGAGAATCGGTACTTTAATGTTTACTTTAGTGATTCTCAGGTAAAAACAGGTAATAGGTGAAACTTGGCGATTTTGGACTAATTATGGAGCAAAACGAGCAAGATGTCAAAAGTCTACTGAAATCTAGAAGATGCGCCGTATCTCTCTCAACAGATNAAAAAGATTAAGGGATTAGGATTTCCATACCTTCAACTTGAATTGCATTTGACCCTGCCCAAACATCAACAACAAAAATGCATATCTAAATTAAAAAAATTCAAGGGATCATGAGATAAAATTTGAATGCTACAAACGATTGATGATGAAACATAAACAATGAAGCAAGACACATACCTTTGAGGTCTTGATTTTCCAGCCAATTATCTTCTCCGAACATATATAAAGATGAAATCATCTGATTCAAAGATATCAATCGTAGATTATTTTTGGATGATTTTTTGAATGCATGGACATTAAATGAGGAATCAAAACTGCCTAGTATCATCTTAGAAGGAGGAGCGTATAGAAGACATTAGATGAGGAATCAATTAAGTTGATTGAATGTAACCGATTGTTTGAATATGTCAATTGCATTCAATAGAAATTCAATGGATTGAAACGGCTTGTGTATTGAAGCAAAATTAATCGTATAGAAGAAGTTTTAGAGATGTGAAACAGTGTTGTACTCTCCAAAAATAACAATGCCCTCAGCATCGAGACACGTCAGATAATTAAATGCATGGGCTGCTTTGGTGAGTAGTACAAAACTCTATTTTATTCGAATATATATATAAATATATATATATATATATATATATATATACACACACACACACACACACACTAGCCTTATAACCCGCCCAATGGGCGGTCTAGGTTTATAGAATTACTTGACAAATTTTGAGAGTACATATATAAATAACAATAACGTTAAATCAGATAGAAAAACAATAATTGACATACATAGAAAGTTTTCATTTAATTTCTAAAAACATAACAATCAAAAATCAAATGTGTTAAAAAATACATTCTCATTATTCATATACGAAATAAAACTTCTTCGTACACAACATTTATTGTGGAGTTTGTGTATCCGTCCAACTTGTCAGAATAAAAAACCTTCAAACCTTTTTTCGTCTTCACTCTAGAAATAGCGACGTAAAGTTGTCTATGTGAAAATACCGGCCTATGTAGAAACAACCCAAATTGCGAAAGTGTTTGCCCTTGACTATTATTAATTGTCATACTAAAACAAACTTGGATGGGGAACTGTCTTCGGTTTAACTTTAATGGCATCTTAATGTCGGAAGGGGGGATGATCATCTGGGTATTGCATAAATAATACTAAGTTTACCCCCGGAAATTATTCTTGCATCTATTATGGTGGTACTCATCCTTAGTACTTGCAGCCTAGTACCATTGCACATCCCTGCACTTTGATCAATGTTTCGCAAACACATAACAGGTGCACCTATTTTTAATCCTAACATGTGGTGTGGAAGGCGGGACAATTTGATAGTGTTTAAGAAATATGTCTTGTAGATCAACTCTATAAAAAAATCATATATTTCAGGTCAATATTTAGTCATTTATTTTTACTTATTATTTTAATTTCATGGAACTTAACTTTTACGAGTAACAGGGTAGGTTCACTCGCGTACATTGTTCCACGTATATTTATCTTGCACTGGCTCTATATAAGCTACTCTACATATTTTATGCACTTTGGTTCCCTTACAAACATATTTTATACAACTTGCATTTTTAAGTTTGACAAATGTTTAAACATGATGCGGGGTTTGTAAACCTTGCAAAGAAGTTTTACAATCTCCTAGGAAGTGTACCTAACTATTGTAGTGTAGTATAGGTAAGTTCAGGGGATTGATCGTTCTCTAGGGGAATAATGTCGTTAGGTCAAGATGTATGACGGATTAGGTCTAGAGGTGAGGGATGATTCTTTTTGTGTTTTTATATTTTTTAGAAAGCAAGTAAAAATCTCGGTTTTGAAGGAGTGGGCTGAATTAGTTGCTAGTCAACTAACCCAAAAACTATTAGTTATAAAATTAATTAAAAATAATTAAAACAGAAAATAAAAGTGGTGACTACTTTTGAGAGGAAAACGTGTTTACTTAGATATAATTACTCCCTAATTATCTCCTACTGATTTGTTGAATTGTCATGTCCTTGTTTTAGTTGAAGCATTGTATTCCTTAATATTTGTCGTGGGGAGGTTCTGAAGTCCCCAACTCTATGAATCTTAGTCTCCCCTAAATCCCTTAAAGTCTATTAAGATATCTAGGATCTACAAGCCGTAATTCATGCAATAAATACAACGAGAAAAAACCAATAGTGCACTCTACAGTTGCGTTTCTAAGACGTTCAAGCTAGTTACATGAGGTTAGCCAGTTTTCTTAGCCTAACGCGAGGCAATCAACTAAGCAAGAGACAACAAATCAATATTCAATAACTAGGTTTCACTAGATCTAAGCAAACACAAATAAACTTAAGCTAACATATTAAAGCAAAGAAAAGATACACACATAATCAAATAATACATAGACATATCGAATGATTAAAGGGAATACTTAACTTTATTGAAACATGAAGTTAAAAGGCTGTAAAAGCCTTACAATAGCAGTAAAATACGTCTAGGGTTTCCCTCTTCAAAGTGTTACAAGAATTAATGAAAAAATGTGAAAGAATATATAGATTTACAAATGTGATTGCGTCACTTTATAGGTTCTGACGCCGTCAGCTCGCCGTGTTTTGGGTTTCGTCTTGTGCAAGTCGCTTGATGACGTCAAATAATCTGATATTTTAAGTATCAATTTCCCTTCTTTATTGACCATTTTAGCTTAATATTGTCTGTAGTATTGTCTTATTACTTCATCTTTTGTTTCAGGACTGTTAATAGGGTATGAAGCGGCAAATGGATGAAGTTGGGCTCAATACGGACAAAAGCACCTATTACATGAAGACTACGGCGTAACTAAGTGATGATGTTACGCCGTAGCTAAATTATGACGTGGAATTATCCACGAATTAAAGACTACGCCGTAACTAGTAACAATGTTACGGCGTAATGAAGACTCCGTGGCAACCTTATGGACTAATGAAGATTACGGCGTAGCACCTCTAGTCAACTACGACGTAGCATGGTACGGCGTAACTAATCTCTCCAACTATGCCGTAACGATATCCACGGATAAGTACAATTAAAGATAACACTAGCTACGGCGTAACTAGTTATAGCGTTACGCCGTAGCCGTATTCTTGCCTATAAATACCAGATGAATTTACACTTTGAAGAGCATCTCCCCTTTCCCAAACCTTTCTAGGGTTTGGGGAGAGCACCCCAGAAGAAGGAGGTAGAGTTAGAAGGTCAGAGAATGAAGTTCTCGTCTACTACAATCATTTGTATTCGAGTTTAGATTCTTTTATGCTTTTACATTAATCATTTGTTGAATTCATTTTAATTCAAGTTTAATTTAGTTATTTATTCTCTATTATTTCTTCATAGAGATATCTTCTTTGTCCATTCATTTAAACTAGTATCGGTAGTATTATAAGCTTGTTTGTATCTATTACGCTGGACGATTTGAGAAGACCTCACTTTGTCTAGTAGACTTGGAGAATTGACCATAGGACCCTAGTCTGATAGATTGCAAGGATATGGTTGGGATGACAACTGACCACGGACCTTGCGTGCGAATTGACCAAAGGATTACCTTACAAGTGGAGGTACTTAAGAAATTAAAGAGATCTAATATCTGAGAGGCCGGATCTCTACCGAATGCGATCTATTAGGTCTGGCACTTAATGACTCAACCGAGTATCCAATCTCCGCTTACTAGCATGGGGTAGTGCCTGTGGTTCCGGAGACGATATTAGGAAAGATAGGCTATGATGACTTTATCCTACGATTCTTAGCGATATTTATGCCACTGTATGAAGTCTAATAAACTTGAACATTAACTTAATTGACTTAATTAAGACTTTATCTTCTCGCCTACTCTCTCTTGCCTGAGTCTGTAGGTGTAGTAATTTCGTACCAATATTTTATATCCAATGCATCTTATTATTTCAATCATTTTACTATAACATACCTTGATTTCTTTCACAACAGCTCTTATAGACGACACTCGGATTTACCTAGGCTTTACTACATCTGATCGGGTTCTCTGCCCGTTAGTATGTGTTTATCCTTGTATTTCTAAGTTTATAAATTTAAAACAGGATGAAAATACGCATCAGGTTTTTGGCGCCACTGCCGGGGAGCAGTTTAGTTGAAAGATTTAAGGTATGATTATGTTTGACCCATTTATGAGACGGATATGCCTTGCTTCAGGTACGTAATTCGTTATCTCGTATTACAATCTCAAAGTTTGGTTTAAAAACTTTTATGAAAATCATAAATTACGGCGTAGCTATTCATAGAACTACGCCGTAGCTACTTTAGGACATCTGTTACGACGTAACAGCTAAAACCAACTACGCCGTAGATCCGGCCCATTATGAATATAACCCTAAGGCGTTGTTTATGAACGCTTATACCATAGAAGTTTTACCACCGTGATACATAAAAATACCGTATAAACATTTATTCTTGATCAAGTCTGTTTCTTTGCATCCGATGGCAGATAACAACAATGGTGATAATAGTCGTTATATAGGGGTCGTTGAAACTCCTCTGGAAACATTCGAAGTTCCCGATGACATTTTTAGTTATACGACCCCCTTGTGTTTGAGATATAAGAAGGAGCTTAGTTCTGTTGAAAGCAATGATTCTTCTTAGGAAGATAGCGATAATGACAAGACAACAAACGCAGATTTTGAATATGATGTTGGTCCACTGAAAGTAACTGGAATACTCCATTGTTGTAAGCCTATGGGAATCATTAAAGATAATATAAAATTAATTATTCCTTCTTGTAACCCTCTTAGCAACAAATGTAATGGAGGAGGGAAGAGTAGGTTGGATGCGTTAACAACAGAAGCTAGAGTTTGGTGGTGTTTCAAGGACTCTAGGGTGATTAAGGATGCATGGCTAAGAAATCACCTGGAAGGATCTTATGTTAACGAAAGGATGGATTGGAAGGTCCACTTCTGTAAGCCAGCTAGGATGACACACGATGGAACAACTCAAGCCTGGCCTACATGTGATCCGTTTCAAAGAAAATGTAATGGTGGGAAATTTCCCGAAGTTAACATTGCCAAACGTCATGAGTGGGCATGCTTTAATACACACAAAAGGGCTCAAGTCGGGTATCATGGGATATCCTTTGAAGATTGGGTTAAAGTAAAGTTTGGGGACGTTCAACTTAACATGCAAATTGAAGTGCAATGTCGCGATGAATGGGCGAAATTAAATTTTCCCATGAAGAAAACCTTTGCTTAAATCCAAAGTTAGATCAAGCATTTTGGGGAGATTCTTCCACTAGTAGTAACAATGAAACAGGAATGAGTGCCCAACCACCAAAGTAATCACAAGTAGAAATGAGTCTAACTTAAAGACTCTTTAATAAACAAAAGTGCTCCTACGGAAGACAACCCGTATTATCCTTTTCCTTGTTTTTGTTGGTTTGTATGTTTGTTTTATATTTTTGCAGGAATTGGAGCATAGAGGAATGAGAAAATCTATTTACTACAGAAACTGATGCTCTCGGATCGCTAGTTACGGCGTAGCTTGGTCTGCTGCTTACGTCGTAACATTCCTCATTAACATCTGAAGGCTCCAGGTTTTAACCAATTACGGTGTAACACTATTCCACAGTTACGCCGTAACACCTCTTTGAAGTGTATTCCTGAAAATATTTTTTAAAACATACATAACTTGTATTAGTAACTAAATGAACTTTGTGGGAGTGTTCCCTGTAAACCCTCATGAGACTACACTCGTCCACTTGGGACACCAAGTGGTTTAAAAGGCTTGTTGCATACGCTAAATGCAACCGTGATTCCTACGAAAGTGAGTTAGGATTTTTTTGTTTTTGTAGACTTATACTTGTGGTAGTTTCGTGATTTCAGGGATTTGAAGTTTGCTCATGGAGGACAATCGAAGGCATGAAGATTTCTCGTGATCCTTCTTTCATTTATGGAGCAAATTTCAGGGAAGTTCTCGGTCTAATTCTACCTTCTCTTCACATTTACTTAATTTTTAGTACAAAAGGGACTTTGTACATTTCAAGTGGGGGGACGGGAGTAGAATTATCTTGAACTTTATTATGCCCTCAGTTTTTCTAGTTTATTTTGAAAATTTTTGCCATTTTTAAACTTTTGACATGTTTTTCTTAACCGAACTAGAATAGACCTTAGCCGAGTACATTTAACCCTTGAATTCATACGGTGAGGTTTAGCCTATTCAGTTTCACCTTGTTTACTCAAATCCACCTAAATATTGAGTGTGCCGGTATTTTGTAGACTTTAGAACTTGGCTTTTACATCATTTCGAGACCATAGACGAGTAGTGTGCTAGACACATTTGGAAGGAACAATTTTAGAAGGCAATGTTTTAGGATTATCACCCAAATAGCCTTATATGTGTGTGTTTATCGATTAGTCACCTCGACTTCTCGACCCCCGTGTAAACCCTTCTGTTGCACTCATCTTTAGTGCAAGATACCCCTAGTACACCCTTTTGAGCATTTCCTTTCATTTCATACCCTTATACATATTGTTTCGATACACCAATACATCTTAGCATACCGTGTAGTCTTAGTTTATGATTGGGAAGTCATTGTTTGCCCAAGTTCGAGATCTAAGTGGAAGAATTCGGGAATCATGCCTACGTCGAAGACAAATTATTAAAGATCATTTGAAGGACCCCAAATCCTCATACATTGTTCATCTCAAGTGGGGGGATGTACATATTGTTTGTTGTTCAGTTAAAAAAAGTGTGAATTTATGTTTGTAAATAGTTGGTGCACCGATGTATAGCACCTTGATATTGAGCTCATCAAGATTTAGTATCGAAGAGGCCACTTCGGTCACATTTGAAGATATGAGTTGTTGATAATCTCTACACCAACATGAAGACCAAGTTATATGCCCATAATGATGTCCTCTAATGGCACATTTACTTGCTATGATCCAGTTCTTGCATTTCGAAGTTTAGACCTTGGGCGACCGGTAAATGGTGATGACTTAGTTATAGGCTTTGACTATTTGCTTATTATTTTTCATTTTTCACCCATTATGTACATCCCATGTCTATTCCTACCCTTTAGGCGCGAATCATGCTTAGGTGAGGGATTAAAGCAGGCATTGGTGTCTTGCCCGGCGTTCCGGTCATGTATCGATGTTCTTTGTCGCCTTCGCCGTAGTATGTTAGTAGCGACATATCACCCAAGCCTTATAACGTGTAAAAGAATATATAGATTTACAAATGTGACTGCATCACTTTATAGGTCTTGACGTCGTCAGCTCGCCGTGTTTTGGGTTTCGTCTTGTGCAAGTCGTTTGATGACGTCAAATAATCTGATATTCTAAGTATCAATTTCCCCTCTTTATTGACCATTTTAGCTTAATATTGTCTGTAGTATTGTCTTAATACTTCATCTTTCGTTTCAGGATTGTTAATAGGGTATGAAGCGGCAAATGGACGAAGTTGGGCTCAATACGGACAAAAGCACCTATTACATGAAGACTACGGCGTAACTAAGTGATGATGTTATGCCGTAGCTAAATTATAACGTGGAATTATCCACGAATTAAAGACTACGCCGTAACTAGTAACAATGTTAAGACGTAATGAAGACTCCGTGGCAACCTTATGGACTAATGAAGATTACGGCGTAGCACCTCTAGTTAACTACGACATAGCATGGTTACGGCGTAACTAATCTCTCCAACTACGCCGTAACGATCTCCACGGATAAGTACAATTGAAGATAACACTAGCTACAGCGTAACTAGTTATAGCGTTACGCCGTAGCAGTATTCTTGCCTATAAATACCAGACGAATTTACACTTTGAAGAGCATCTCCTCTTTCCCAAACCTTTCTTGGGTTTGGGGAGAGCACCCCCAGAAGAAAGAGTTAGTGTTAGAGGGTCAGAGAATGAAGTTCTCGTCTACTACAATCATTTGTATTCGAGTTTGGATTTCTTTATGCTTTTACATTAATCATTTGGTGAATTCATTTTAATTCAAGTTTAGTTTAGTTATTTGTTCTCTTTTATTTCTTCATAGAGATATCTTCTTTGTCCATTCATTTACACTAGTTTCGGTAGTATTATAAGCTTGTTTGTATCTATTACGCTGGACGATTTGAGAAGACCTCACTTTGTCTAGTAGACTTGGAGAATTGACCATAGGACCCTAGTCTGATAGATTGCAAGGATATGGTTGGGATGACAACTGACCATGGACCTTGCGTGCGAATTGACCATAGGATCACCTTACAAGTGGAGGTACTTAAGAAGTTAAAGAGATCTAAGATCCGAGAGGCCGGATCTCTACCGAATGCGATCTATTAGGTCTGGCACTTAATGACTCAACCGAGTATCCAATCTCCACTTACTAGCATGGGGTAGTGCGTGTGGTTCCGAAGACGATATTAGGAAAGATAGGCTATGATGACTTTACCCTACGATTCTTAGCGATATTTATGCCACTGTATGAAGTCTAATAAACTTGAACATTAACTTAATTGGCTTAATTAAAACTTTATCTTCTCGCCTACTCTCTCTTGCCTGAATCTGTAGGTGTAGTAATTTCGTACCAATATTTTATATCCGATGCATCATATTATTTCAATCATTTTACTATAACATACCTTGATTTCTTTCACAACAGCTCTTAGGGACGACACTCGGATTTACCTAGTCTTTACTACATCTGATTGGGTTCTCTGCCCGTTAGTATGTGTTTATCCTTGTATTTCTAAGTTTATAAATTTAAAACATGATGAAAATATGCATCATCGCTGTTATGACGGCGTCAGGAATATAATGAGGCTGTCACTTGTTAATTCTTCTGGGCCGTCTCTTTCTAGCTTAACACGTGACTCCCATCTCCAATTTGTACCTGACCGCGTTAGGTTGTAAAATCTTCCAATTCCTCTGAAGCATTAATTGATAAACTTGAACCAAAAATCAAGCTTCATAAACAAGGGTCAGCGTCAAATTGTAGCCTGTGACGCCGTTGGATCTCCAAGCCTGACAGGTTTTTCGCGACTTCGTCGTTTTCTTCACTTTTTTCGTCCAAATACGTCCAAAAAGTGCCGATTTCCAGATCTCTCGTCCCAATTAAGTACCTGAAATATAAAAAGAAATGATTTGAGCCAATATTTGATCATATTTATACGATTTTGGGATAAATGACCCTTTAAAAAGGTACCAAATAAATCCTTATCAAATATTCTTACACTTGTGATTTGCTTGTCCTCAAGCAAATATGCTTTTATACTAATCAAAATATAAGTTAGGGGTTATTTAACATTAATATAAAAGCAATTACAACATACAATCATTCCACGTTAGTCGAAACAAGCACGGAAATTATATACTAGCACCTCACATTAAGGGTTTGGATTCTCACATCTCTCGGGTGTATAAAGTGTTATAACATATGAAAACGGGAAAATACAACACTCTCTACCTGTAATAGCACATAGATTACCATAGGCTTGGGAACGGATCAAACCTCCACCACTTTGGCGTAAGAACCTAGGACAAACTATCAAAGAGGTCTTTTAAAGGGTTGTAACGTTAGGTATAAGGGTATGGAAAACATGGTTTTGTTGCATAAAGGAAAATTTACTGGTGGCAAGTCAATTATCCTAGTTGATTACATGGACAATGAGGCATTGCTAAGCCAAGACTCGACTTAACTCGCTAACTACTAACACTTTTTTTTATTTTTCATGACACTTTCTTGACTTAAATAAAAATAGAGAAGCGGGATGGTAGTCAGTATGTTTTTTTCTCTTTTCTTTTTCTAATTATTTTTCTTTTTATCATATTTTTCATTTTTTTTTCTTTTTCTCTCGTTTTTTCAATTTTTTCATACACTCTTGCCCTACTATCCGAAATAATACATCAATACAACGGGATTACTTGCAACCTCCCTACACTTGAACTTTTACATACTTTACACATAACTAACTAATGACCCGATTTAAGAAAATCAAAACACGTGGGGTACTTTAAACATTAACATACATATGGGGGTAATAACAATGACATTCCCCATTACTCCATAATAACTAGTACTTCACCCATGAGTCCCAATCGTCCCAAAATTGTATTACAAGATATGACTCGACTTAGCAACCATGTAACCAATTAGAAAATAGACAAATGGTTTAACAAATAGCAATAATTCACTTTTTCTTCCAAATACGTCCAAAAAGTGTCGATTCCCAGATTTCTCGTGCCAATTACCTAAAATAGAAAAAGANGTGGCATTATAAATACTACACTATACCAATTGTATATTTCAAATAAGAGTACATATCATCAAAATATGAACATAAGCCACAAAGATAAACACAAAGTAAATAACACAAGCAATAATATAGTACAAGTATAAAAGTAAAGCAATAAGTAAAAGAAAGTGCAAACCGGACATGATGATTTATAGTGGTTCGGTCACGGAGCTCCTCTCCACCCTACTCCCCTCCCGAGTACCCAACTCGAGAGTTACTTCACTAAGTCAACAAGCTCCCTTAACCGGCGGAGAAAACCTTACACGTCGCTTATATAATATTCCGACACTAGGCAAGATGTCGAGTTCTTTACAAGGTACAACCACTCCTATTATGTTTAAGGCCTAACATAACAAATCGACGAACTTGGTGTTTTACAACCAAAACACAACAAACTAATAACCACTTTGTTTTGAGGCCTAAACACATAAACCATCAAATCTAGTGTGAAATGGAATGAGTGTTACATGTATACAATGATGATCCACGACACAAATGTCTAATGGATATTAATGACTAATCTAATTTTAACTTCCATTGATAGGAATCCTTCAATGGATGATGATCACATGTTCCCTAAGCTTGTTGTGATAGATCTTCATATATGTATGCTTGTCGTGGATGAAGACGCAAGATTTCTAAGCTTGCTTTAGAGGATCATTTCGGGAGTACGCTTACAACATAATGAAAGCTAGAAGCATTATTATCACATGTTGTGAGGTTGTTTATGAGTGTTTTACTACTCATCTAAATGTATGCAAAATGGTAGAGAGAATGTGTGTTCAAGTTGTGAAGAAATGAGTAAACAATGGGCTTCTACTTATAGGCAAACAAGCTCAGTGACCCGCGGATTACATGGACCCAAAAGGAGTTTGCCCTTTATAGAAAAGGGGTCCTTGGGCCTATGACAGAAAAGGGGTACAAGGCATGATGTAATAAGTTCATTTTTGTTTTTATTATATCATGAAAGTTAATTGAAAATGTGACTAGTTAATAAAATGTCTAGTTGTCTTTTGTAAAATAAAATATCTTGTTAATTGCTCGTCAAAATAAAATGTATTTTGTCAAGTATAAGTGAACTTTAGTATTTGTATGAAAAATATGATTAGTTTACTTGTACAAATAAAAGTGTATATTTGTACATAAACTTTAGTGTAAAAATAAAAGTGATGTACTTGTAAAAATACTTGTATATGCAAAATGTAAAGTGAGTTCTAAATAGAATGATAAACCTATAAAATACTTAAAGACTCAAAAGTTGGTTTAAGAGGTTTGATCATAATGCAACATAACAAACATATACGAACCCGTGTTGTAGCATACGAGGACTTGAGACATTGAGCGGTGTTAAATGTATGTTGAGACAAAATATGATTGCAAGTAACTTGAACATTTTACGTTATGTATTACAAGTTACATGTTTGTCATCAATCAAACTAACGAGACTGTATATAGATGAAATATCGTAATATTTGCATTAACAACTCCAATAAGCTTGTGTCTCATCTTATATACTAAAAGTAGCTATTTTGACAAGTAACAACATTTTTATATGTTTTAGACCTTTATATTACCCGGTTTTACATTTTAAAAGCTTTATGTTTTCAATTATCGGGATTAAACTATACCTTCTAACTGCTAAACTATCTATATTAACACAAGATAAACAAAAATCTTACACAATTCTTCCCCTTGTGCCACGCCTACTTAAACCAAGTTACATATGTCATTAGTTAGTAACTTACATGCTTAATCACCAATTTGCTAAGACCTTATCTCATTTCATACAAACTAGTTAGTAAGAAAAGCTTCCTTCTCTCTTTGGTCTCACTCTATGTCCTAAACTATCATCACCATAACACCAAATCCATCTCAAAAATGTTCACAAGTTCTTGTTCTTAGATTGAAGTCTTTGTAGTTCTAATTTTGTTTCTTGGTTTCTTTCACTCAAAACACAAATCAATCTCATCTTGTCTAGGGTTTCAATGAAGTTTTTGCAAGGCTATTCTTGGAAGCTTTTATAAGGGTTTGCAAGTGGTTATTTTGGTTGAATAAGCTAGGGTTTTGTATGGGTTGATAAGGAATTGGAAGCTTTGGTAGTTTTGTTAGTGATTTTATAGTTGTTGTTCTTGTTCTTATTACTTTTCACTGCAAAATCTTGCAAGGAACCAATGTTAGTTTCATGTTCTTTCATGTGTTTTATGATAATCATATGTAATATTCATTTATATGATATGGTTATACATTGTACATGGCTAAAAACACTTGAAAATAATGTTTTGGACTTTGTTTGATTGTGACTATTTTTAATCCGTGGATAAATGAAATTAGCTGATCAAATTAGTAGGTTTAGAGACTTAGATAAAAATATAGGGTTGTAGGTCTATTTCTTAGCTTCGATTTTCCGGGTGGTCGACCATTAACTCCGCCCAATGATTTAATTAGAAAGTAAACGGTGAAACTATGACAGATTTGGTAACCAGATATCAATGACCATAAGCTCTTAAAATTTGTAAAGAACCCCCTGTTGGTCTTCTAAGAGAAAAGTTATTATACATCTTAACTTAAACGTGGCCGCTGGAATGAGGTCAATCCGAGTTGTAGTTTGTAAAATAGAGTCGTTTCTGTGGGACTATTTTTAAACTGAAAATTAACTGTTTTGAGACTTAAGGTTATATTAGTAATTTCACATAGGTTGTGAAACTTTTGAGACAATGAGACCTATAAGTTTGATAAATACACTCAAATATCTTTCCGAGGATGTAAAAACCAAGTCGTAACTCTTTACGGTTTCGAAGAAACAAAAATTATAACATCAAGTAACTAGTTTAAAACAAAACCGCACTAAGTATTGGACTTATTAAATTTACTAACTAGTGAAAAAAATGTCCCAATTGTTTTTATAAATCTTTTAAATGCTAAGTACAATGTATAATCTATAAATAAAACTTTATAAAACTCATTTGTATACTTTCATTATTGTTATAAAATCTAAGACGTGCCCATTTTATTTTAGGTCGTCATTCAAAGCTCACGACTTCCTGTTTCATCTTTCCTCGTCGTTTACTATTACATATATTTAAGGTAAATTCATAGCCCCACTTTTACTTGATTAACTGTTTTATAAATTTACTTGGGGAGATACATGCAATAATTTTTATGGACACAAGTACTTTAAAACTGTATGCTAAACTAAAATTATTATTGCCTAATTACCATTATTGCCAATAAAGTCCCTGTTTATCATGAACCATTACTGTGTGTAAGCGCAAATATTGTGAATAAGTCTATGGGATTAACGAATCTTGTTTGATTGATCGGAAAGACAACCAGGCGCACTTTATTTGAGATTAGAGGTATATGGCAAAATATCTACTAGGGAAAATTATTATATCAATTTATTGATATTGTGTTAACGATTTGGTGTCATGAGCTTTGTGTAAAAATAAACTGCTTTTTGACTTTGTATGTGTTACAATAGTCAACTAAACTTGAAATGTTGTGTTCCACTGCTACTTAATTTAAACCTATGAATTTCACTCAACCATTATGTTGACGTTTTCAGTATGTTTTATCTCAGGTCCTTAAGGTATTAGCTGGCATGGAGTCGCACGGACATTTTGAAGACTTGCATGCTATTATCATTTGATGTAGAACTTTAAAACTTTTATGTTGTACTTATTATGTATTATGTGTTAAACTATATATGAGTTGTATCCTAGTAGGCACATTTATTGTGATTAGCATAATTTATGGGTGATTACCAATCTACCCAAAATAACCTATGTAACCTCCCTATATGTAGCCCATGGTTTGGCATTAATAATCCTCAATCAATAATAATCATCATTATCACAAATCATTATCTTACATGGTATCAGGCCTAATCGGTCCTCCCTCAAAACCCTAAACAAAACCGATTCAGCCGCCGCCTCCGGCCGCCGGCTACACGCCGGAGGTTCGGAGGGCTCCCTTTAAACATTAACCGCTGTCATTTTTCATTTTCAAATAAAAAGTTATTTTCTTAGATCTGTGATTTTTCAACAGTGTCCTCTCCTCCGCTTATATCCGAATCACAAACCCACTAAAAAGATCGTC
>LBNU01003639.1:3543-21396 GCA_014162995.1 Artemisia annua | reverse complement strand
TCACCATCACAATCACAAACACTTCACACACCATCAACAATTTCATCACGAGTAAACTCTCAAGTAACACCAATCAATTCAATACAATCAACCTATCAAAGTGATAGTGGTTCAACATCAACCACAACTTCACACTCACGATATGATCATTCGCCTATCAGAGGTTTTAGAACAATGGAGGATTTATTTGAAAACACTGAGAGATTATTACTTGTTGAAGATGAACCTAAGAATTATAAGGAAGCATCAACCGACCAAAAATGGATCGAAGCAATGAAAGTGGAATTAGATTCTATCAATAGAAATAACACATGGGAACTAACCAATTTACCCAAAGGTCATAAAGCAATTGGCTTAAAATGGGTATTCAAGACAAAGAAAGATGCTAATGGAAACATAGTCAAGCATAAAACAAGACTAGTAGCAAAAGGCTACATACAAGAACATGGCATAGATTTTGAAGAAGTTTTTGCACCTGTAGCAAGGATGGAAACTATAAGATTATTACTTGCCATGGCTGCTAACAACAAATGGGAAGTACATCACCTTGATGTAAAATCTGCATTTCTACATGGAGATTTAAAAGAAGAAGTTTATGTTTCACAACCGGAAGGCTTCATAAAGAAAGAAAACTCTGGAAAAGTCTACAGACTTATTAAAGCACTTTACGGACTAAAACAAGCACCACGTGCATGGAACATAAAACTTGACAAAACCTTGAAGTCCTTAGATTTCAAGAAATGTGCATTAGAACAAGCGATCTACACGAAAACTACAAAAGACTCAACACTGCTTATAGGAGTCTATGTTGATGATCTAATAATCACTGGCACATCAAAGGAGGAGATTGACAAATTCAAAGCTCAAATGGAAGAAAATTTTGAAATGAGTGACCTTGGATTATTAGCTTACTATCTAGGAATAGAAGTAACACAAGCTGGAGGAAATATATCTATAAAGCAATCTGCNTAGGAGTCTATGTTGATGATCTAATCATAACTGGCACACCAAAGGAGGAGATCGACAAATTTAAAGCTCAAATGGAAGAAAATTTTGAAATGAGTGACCTTGGATTACTAGCTTACTATCTAGGAATAGAAGTAACACAAGCTGGAGGAAATATATCTATAAAGCAATCTGCATACGCAACCAAAATTCTAAAGGAAGTTGGAATGATGGATTACAATGAAACCTTAATACCTATGGATCCAGGAACAAGACTTACAAAGAATACAGAAGGAACAATGGTCAACTCATCAGAATACAGAAGTCTAATTGGATGTCTACTATATCTACTTCACACAAGACCCGACTTAAGTTACTCTATAGGATTACTTAGTCGTTTTATGCAGGAACCAAAAGAGCAACATATGAAGGCAATAAGACAAGTACTACGTTATGTTAAAGGAATAATCAACTACGGTATCACCTACAAACATAATGGAGGAAACAAAATACAAGGCTTTAGCGACAGTAGTTATGGAGTCAACACTCAAGAAGGCAAAGGAACTACTGGAATTATTTTCTATTATGGTGAATCGCCAATAAGCTGGAGCACAAAGACGCAAGCCATTGTAGCATTATCATCATGCGAATCTGAATTTATTATAGCAACTGCAGCAGCAACACAAGCATTATGGTTAAAAAGACTACTTAGCAGGCTTACACACTCAAATGAAGAAAAGGTAACTATTATGGTTGATAACAAATCAGCTATAGAACTAATGAAGAATCCCGTCTTTCACGGAAGAAGTAAACACATCGATACAAATTATCACTTCATATGTGAATGCGTTGAAAGAGAAGACTTACAAGTCGAATTTATAAGCGGAGAATATCAGAAGGCTGACATATTAACAAAGGCACTTCCGAAGATCAAATTTCTAACCATGAGGTAACTCATTGGAGTTAAAGATCTAGGAGATAGCGATTGAGATTAAGGGGGAGAATATTGGGTTAATCCCAATCTTTTATTCCTACCCATTTTAAAGGTCAAACCCGAAGTCAAAGTCAACCCATATTAAAATTCAACTCTGGAAAATAACTGTCAAATTGACAGTTACAAATCCGAATCAACATGACTGTTGGTCGAACCTTTTAGAACCGAACCAACACAACTTTTATTCACACCTTTTCAATCTTTATATATAGAACAAATTATGTAAACAATTACTTGATGACAAGTTTATTATTACAAGTTATATAAAAGTTATTTAGTGTTTATTACAATTCAATTCTGGTATATTGTGACTTGATTGTTAGACCATAAAGATCCACGTTTGAGGCCAACAAGGTCGCGCCTGCCTATATATATCCCATTTCCTTAGGTGCCTATATGTTTCTCCATTGTTATCTTTTTTGCTAGTGTTGTTCTCAACATACTGCATCTTCTAAGTTCTAACCATTATTTTGAGCATACTAACGATAGGAACACAACATAATATGTTCTTCTTTTATATGCCAATGAAGAACAATAGTAGCTGAATGCCTGAATTTACAAGTTGCATAAATATAGAAAAGTACAACTGAACACAAAATAAGAGTGTAAAGTTGTATTAGAGAAGTTTAAGATATGAAAAGATTATACTTTTAACTGCAAAGTTCTTTTTAGCATAATAGTGCAATATGCAGACTATAAGTTTTATAACAGTGAGAAATAAAAATGGAAATGCAAGCACATAATCGATCAACACATCACTTTGCGTCAATGTATTGTACCTTGAAAGGATATAGGTTTTGTATGATGGAAGCTGGAATATAAAATGTAGAAATCGCCATCAAGGTTGTAGTTGTAATTTGCTCAAGAAATCAGTATTTGAATGTGCTTTGCGAAAGTGATTAGTTGTAATAGTAATTAGTTCTCTCACAGTAACCTGTCATCTGATTATTGTTTTTACGTAAGTGATTATAATCACTTTTACTGAAAACTGATTATTTGTAATTTCAAGTCGCAATAATTTGTTTAGCCGCATATCCAAAATGCCCCTGTGAAGTATGAACTGACAACACAAACTCTATCGATTGTGAAAAATTATCAAACAATACATGAATACATGATACATGTACTTTTAGTAAAAACTATGAACCCATTTGAGCTCCATACTCCACTCTAGTGACTTAATGAGATTGGGTATTGTTGTTGTTGTTGTTGTTGTTGTTGTTGTTGTTGTTTTTGTATTATGAACTTATTGAGCATTTCTTGTCACAAACACGTGTGTGCTTTCTTGCTGTTGGTCTTTGTTATTGTGTTTTTTTTTCTTTGAAATTGGCTGCCCAGAAGTAAATTGACACTATTAACTTTGCAAAACATACTTTTTTACTCTTTGTTGTATCATTCATCCATAGATTATGAATGTATTTGTTTCTGCCTCCCATGTGTGTGTATATGTATCTTTGTTCTCAAAGGCTGTCATTGTAGGTTATACTTCCTGATCATATTTAGTGTATACACGGATTGGACCATTCTAATGTTGTTTTCATTGAATTGCTATTCTTGTTGGTAGGTTCTCTCTCGTTTGGAAGCTAAAGGTTTCACTGTTAGTAATACTCAGATATTGAATTGTTGGAGCTAGGTGATTGGTCTGATAGTAATTCAATTGAAGCGGAGATTGGGAGCAACTATTGCTTGATAATGGTCGTGTGAGTGCTGAGGTTTTTCGATGACTGATGGCACTTTGAATTCATGTTTATCTAAACACTTTTTGGTGTATTTCAAATACATGTACTAATTCTTTTACTCCCAAATGACTTTGATTATGAAAGTTTTGAATTATGCCTGTTCTAAAAAGTCCATGGTTCTCTTTTTGACTTATGTTATCATTCCTTGTACGTTCTAATATCCGCCTGCAACGCGTGAGGACACCTCCACGTTATAGATAATCTTTGAATGCACATGTAGAAAAACAAATATGATCAATATCCATTAATGAGTTAAAACGAAATCTTATACTCCTTTTTCGTATTTAAACATAAAAGATACATGTAAACTTTTCAGTTTAGTAAAATAATTTAGTAGAATGGAGTGTGGAAATGTAGCTAGATGGTAGGTGCTATTATATGGTGAATTTGATGTGAGCTGTGGAGTTGCTAGAAGCTTGTATATGGTTGCTGCTCCTCTGTTTTGATTTGTCTGAGATGTGCTTTATCAGACATAGGTTTGAGTTATATTAGACATTAGTTGTTTAGCAGTTGTCAACTTCTTATGTCTTTGTATCTGTTTTGGGTTCTGTCCAAATCAGTTTTATGGTTATTCTCATGATGTAATTTTGGTATATAATATAATTCACCTTTTGCACCAAAAAAAATAATAATAATTTTTTTCTAGATGCCAGCAATTATCTAAACTATCTATAAAGAAAAAATAGTCAAATGTGAAAAATGGTAAAATGTGAAAAGTAGGAAAACTTAATAAACTAATAAAGGAAACTATGGTTGTAAAACTTAAATGAATGGGTCACGGCAAGTTGCTTCGTATAAAGGGAATGTCAATTACACATACACGCACTTGAATTTTTATATCTCTGTATGGCAAGTTGAATTATTCAAAAAGTTTTTTTTAGGGGTGAGCAAACAAAACCGAAAAAACCGAAACCGAAACGAAAACCGAAAAAACCGAATGAAACTAAAAACCGATGGTTCGATTTTTAATTTTTCAAAAACCGAAATATACGGTTCGATTTCGGTTTTCGTCAAAAACCGAACCGTAAAAACCGAACCGAACCAATTTTATTATATAATAATATATAATTAATATAATATGAATAAATAACTAAATAAATCAAATTGATAAATCCATATTCATTTTGTGGGTAGATTTATAAGTAATATATTTTTTCTTAACGTTTATTTTTATATGCGTGTTTATCGTGTCGTGTGTTTACTTGATAATATATCAATAAATATATGACGATGATCATACTATATGTATGTTCACTTGCATGAGTGTGTCTCATCTAAATGTGTGTAATTATAGAATTATGCAATAAACATTATTTATGCTTAGATTGAACAAAAAAAGTAAGTAAGAATAACCAATTTTCAATGTAATACAAGTTTGTTGGTATAATTTGCCATGCCCAAATATAAACAGTTAGAAATCGAAAAAACCGAAACCGATAATAAACCGAAAAAACCGAACGGTTTCGGTTTTGGGTTCTAGAAAAACCAAACATTTCGGTTCGATTTCGCTTTTATCTAAAAACCGACCCAAATCGAACCGTACACACCCCTAGTTTTTGTATACACACATCAAGTTAATTCGTATAACGGGCAAAACCACAACTGGACATTTATTACAAATTGAAACTTATGAAACTAAATATAGGAATTATTTGTGATTGTATTGTGGGTTGGCACTTTCTCATTTGTGATTATATACTTTCCAAAACATTATCTTATTTTTCTACTATATAAATGTAGGTCTAATTTACTGACCCGAGCTAGTGGGCAGTTGAACCGAATCCAAGCAAATGGTCGGTCATAATTATAGTCTGATTAGGATTCCATAATTGTAGTCTGATTAGGATTATCTTATGGAATTAGATNGATGCCAGCAATTATCTAAACTATCTATAAAGAAAAAATAGTCAAATGTGAAAAATGGTAAAATGTGAAAAGTAGGAAAACTTTATAAACTAATAAAGGAAACTATGGTTGTAAAACTTAAATGAATGGGTCACAGTAAGTTGCTTCGTATAAAGGGAATGTCAATTACACATACACGCTTAATACTTGAATTTTTAAATCTCTGTATGGCTAGTTGAATTATTCAAAAAGTTTTTGTTAGGCGTGAGCAAACAAAACCGAAAAAACCGAAACCGAACCGAAAACCGAAAAACCGACCGAAACAAAAAACCGATGGTTCGGTTTTTAATTTTTCAAAAACCGAAATATACGGTTCGGTTTCAGTTTTCGTCCAAAAACCAAACCGTAAAAACCGAACCGAACCGATTTTATTATATAATAATACATAATTAATATAATATGAATAAATAACTAAATAAATCAAATAGATAAATTCATATGGGTAGATTTATAAGTAATATATTTTTTCTTAACGTTTATGTTTATATGCGTGTTTATCATGTCGTGTGTTTACTTGAGAATATATCAATAAATGTATGACGATGATCATACTATATGTATGTTCACTTGCATGCGTGTGTCTCATCTAAATGCGTGTAATTATATGTTAGGAATTATTGATTCCTGCTGAAGACCATCTGGTTTCTGCTGATGGTGGATCCTGCTGACTTACTTGGTTCCTGCTGATATAGTACATTCGTAGGAATGTAATAGAATGGATAGAGTTTACTTATTTTAGGACAAGATATGTAGAATATCTTTCACAGTTTTATCATTATTCGTTTCTTGTAAGAAGGTTTAGGGTTCTGGTAGTATAAAAGGAATCCTTGGCCAATGCATTATGTACGAATTCAGAAAACAATATTAGTTATTAATAAACGATCCATAGAGGATCAAAGTGTTCTTAGTAGTTTGTGTTATTCTTGTATTTGAGTTCCGCTATAGAATACAAGTTACAGAGATTTTCTATTAGTGTGTTTGTGATTACATGAGCATTACTAACGATCTATATAGGCTCGAAGATCTATCAAGGTCTTAAGTTTCAACAAGTGGTATCAGAGCCTCGGGAGAGTCTCTGTGACACTAAGAACAACATCTCTTTTACACCTTCACAATCAAGACAATGCCTGGATCAACTGATGACTCTGAAGTCACACAACCAATCAACTCCACAACCTTACAACAACTTACTCTCACCAACAGAAATGCAAAATTTCCCTATCTCAAGAAGGAGGAATATGATTTGTGGGCAATGAAGATGCAGAACTGGATCACTAATTGTGATTTTCACCTCTGGAATGTTATTCTTAATGGTAATAAGTTAAGAAAGACCACCAGAGATCCTAATGGTAATCTTACCTTCCTTGCTCCTACATCTGCCGAAGAGATTTTAGCTGTTCAGAGGGAGAACAAAGCCAGAACTATTCTTCTTCAGGCTATACCAGATGATCATATGGGTGATTTTCACAACATGGACGATGCAAAGGATATCTGGCAGGCCATCAAAGCTAGGTTTGGTGGTAACGAAGAGTCGAAGAGAATGAAGAAATCCATGCTCAAACAGCAGTTTCAAGAATTCCAAATCTCAGAGGAAGAAGGAGTACACAAGGGGTATGACAGATTTCAAAGGATTTTGAGTCAATTACACCAGATGAAGCCAAGCCAGACAATGAAGACTGCAATGCCAAGTTCTTACGATCTTTACCTCCATTATGGTTGCAAGTATTGCCCTCAAAGTTAAAGGTGGGTTGGATAATCTCACTTTTGATGATCTCTACAACAAGCTCAAAACTCTTGAGCCTGATGTTAAAACACATACCCGTTCATCCACTCCCACTTACTCAGCTTTTGTGAGCACAACCACTAATAAGCTGCCTCATGTTGCAAGCCCTCCCTCCTCAGCATCTTCATCCTCCTACATTACTTCTAGACCTAAATCGCAGTCACAGTCTAGTAGTGTAATGGAAGATGTTCTTCACTCTTTTGTTGATGATTATGAAGATCAGCAGCAACTGGCTTTTGAAGATTTTGATCAAGTGGACCTGCTGGATTTGGAGGAGATGAACTTGAAGTGGCAGATGGCTTTTGAAGGTTTGAGAAAAAGGCTGAGAGGAAGTTCAACTTCAGGGGAAGGGATCCAGCTAGATTCGATAGAAGGAAAGTCAAGTGCTATACTTGTGGACAGATGGGTCACTTCGCAAGAGAGTGCAAGGGTAGGAAGGCTGAGGATGAGATCAGGTATTCTGCCTATCAGCAGAAACAAGTGGAAGCTGGAGATGCTAAAGCCATGATCTCTATGGATGAGCATGTAAACTGGAAGGTACATGAGCCTGAAAGTGATGATGACAAGAGTAATGGTTCTGAGCAAAGTGGAATGCTGGCTTGGTGTGACACAGAGGATGAGCATGATTAGTTTGCCTTTATGGGCATTTTTCAGGTACATAACTGTGTCTTTGGTTGTGATAAAAAATATAATGCACTTAAGGAGTCTTATGATGAATTGAAACCTAAATACAATTCATGTTATATAGAGCTTCAATCTCACAAAAATGCTTTAAAAACCTTAGAACAACAGAAAATTTGGTTTCAAAAGAATCAGCTTGCTTATGAAGAAAAGATACGGGTGCTAGAAAGAGATTTAACAAATGCTGAAAATGAGTTGAAATATTCTGAGAAAGAAAAAGCTAAAGTAGATTTAGAAAAACTTGAATTACAAGAGAAGCTAGAGAGTGAAGTGGCTAGGCATAATCAATGGCTAATTTCAGGTGATAAGCTAGCCAAACTGCTCTATGGTAGTCAATCTGTAAGATCTGAGATAGGTTTAGGTTTTCAGAATATGTTGGTGTAGAAGCAATAAATGATAGGTCTAAATCTACACCAGCAGGATTAGCAAATTATGTAAAAGAAGGAGAATTGCATGCTGTCCCTGGACCTAATAGAGGAGACCATATGCCCACCACCAAGACTACAGACTTTGATGGATCACACCATCTCTATGGCAAAAAGTCAAGTGACTTGCCAGACCCTGATTGTAACACTAATGACTTTGTATCTTGTTCTGACATTGACAAGTCCTCAGACCAAGGGTCTACAACTTACACCAGCTGTGATTCAAGTGAAAAGTCTGACCTTCCCAAGACCCCACCCAAGCCTACACCCAAGAGTCCTTACAAGTCTGTTAGAGTTGCTGCTGATGAACTCAATTCAGAGACAGCTTCCCTTGAAGACTTGTCATTTAATTCTCTGCAAAACAATGTTTTTAATTCTATGAAAAGCAATTCTGTTAATGTTTGTGGTTTAAATACTTTTGCATGTAATGGAACATCTTCTACTTTGAATAAATCTTCTAAAAAGAAGAAATGTTTTGTTTGTGGTAGTAAGTTTCATTTGATTAAGGATTGTACCTTTCATGAGCAGAGAATGGGTGTCTGTGCTAACCAAAAGAGCCCTAGACCAATGTGGAAAAATGTTACTGCTATACCATCATATGTTCCACAAGCAACTCATAAAACCAGCAAACACATTTCTGCTGATAAGTCAGTTTCTGCTGACAAGCATGTTTCTGCTGGTAGAACCTCTCCATCTGTTTGGAGAAGATCTGTTGCTAGACCATTGGTGCGACCAACTAGTACTTATTTTAAAAATGGTTATTGGCCTGGATTTCATGACTCAATGTATGTGGGACAGGGATATTGGGACACCGCTGTTAAGCCCTCAGCAGGTTGTTCATGGAAGAATATGAGATCTAATTTTGAAAAAAGGACCAAGAACAATGGTGGATCTTATATATCTACATGGCCTAACTCTTATGATCCACAAGGCAGGCTCAAGTCAGTGATGACTTGAGTCTCCACTGTGTACTAATTTTTGTATCATTTATGTTGTTGTTGTAGGATCACCCTCTTAAAACTAAAGCAGTAGGCATAGTGGATAGTGGGTTTTCCAGAACCATGTCAGGGAACAAAGAATTGCTGCATAATTTTGTACCCATCAATCAAGGAGGCTCTGTGACTTTTGGTGGAGGAGAAGGTAGAATCACTGGGAAAGGAACCATCAGAACATCTAAGTTGGACTTTCAGAATGTGTACTTTGTGAAGGAACTGCATAACTTCAATTTGTTCTCAGTCTCACAAATTTGTGACACCAAGAACAAAGTCTTCTTCTCTGAGGATGAATGTCTTGTGCTCTCTAAAGATTTTAAGCTTCCAGAAGATACAACTATTCTGCTGAGAGTTCCAAGAAGTCACAATTTATACACATTCAACTTGAATGATGTCCAACATGCAGGTGATCTAACATGTTTGGTGGCTAAAGCATCCCTGGATGAATCTACCAAATGGCATAGGAGGATGGCTCATGTGAACTTCAAGACCATCAACAAGCTTTCCAAACTTGGTCTAGTTGATGGGCTTCCTTCCAAAATCTTCACCAATGAACACAATTGTGTTGCCTGCAACAAAGGAAAGCAACACAAAGCCTCCTACAAAGCCATTAAAGCTGTGAGCACTATCTCAGAACCTCTTCAGTTGCTGCATATGGATCTCTTTGGTCCAACTCAAATTAGAAGTATTGATCACAAGTACTTCTCTCTGGTAATCACTGATGACTATAGCAGGTTCTGTTGGGTATTCTTTTTGAGAACTAAAGATGAAACTTTTCCAACTCTAAAAGAATTTATTACCCTTGTTGAAAACCAGCTAAACAAAAAGGTTAAATGCATTAGGTGTGATAATGGGACAGAGTTTAAAAATGCCTTGTTAATAGAATTTTGCGGGTCTAAGGGGATAAAACGGGACTATAGCAATCCAAGAACCCCACAACAAAATGTTGTTGCTGAGAGAAAGAATAGAACCTTGATAGAGGCAGCAAGAACTATGCTTGCAGACTCTAAACTACCCACTATGTTCTGGACTGAAGCAGTAAGCACTGCTTGTTATGTTCTGAACAGGGTATCCATCACTAGTCCTCATAACAAGACACCTTATGAACTTCTCACTGGAAAAGTTCCCAGCATTTCACACTTTAGGCCTTTTGGATGTCATGTGACCATTCTGAACACTAGTGATCAACAAGGAAAATTTGATGAGAATGCTGATGAGGGGTATATTGTGGGTTATCCAGCTCATAGTAAGGCTTATAGGGTTTATAATATGAATGCTAAAAAGATTGAGGAAACTCTTAACCTGAGGTACCTAGAAGAAAGGCCTAATTATCAGGGTCAGGGTCATGCCTGGTATTTTAACCTAGACTATTTGACTGATTATTTGGGCTATACTAGATATGTTTCTAACCAATCTGCAGGTACACAAGACTCTCCCACTAACAATGCAGGAGCCATGGATGCTGACTCTGACTCTGACTCTGACTCTGAGTTAGAGGAAGCAACTATAGTTGTTCCTTCTTTTCCCTCTACTCATGTTTTAGGTACCAATTATAAACATGCTTCTGATGTGGATGGTGAAGATTCCAGTTATGCGGAGGCATTAGCTAGACTTCAGCAGCAAGAACATGTAGCCAAGGAAGCTGCTGCTGAGCTTGGTTTTGAGTTTGCCAAAGATACTGAAGCACTCTTGAGACAATCTGCTCATGAGGCCCGCAGAAACATCGAATCTGCTGATAGTAGTTCTATTTTTGCTGATAGTGTACCTGGTGTTCCTGCTGATCCAAATTCTGCTGATGTTGTTTCTGCTGGACCATCCATTTCTGCTGCTCCATTCCCCACTCCTACTAGTCCATCCCAAAGTTTTGAAGACCCATTTGGTCGATTTTCATCCCCCACTGATCTTGGTAATCATCAACAAGCTAATGGCATTTTCAGTTCCTCTTCCTATGATGATGATTTTGCCCCCACACTAAATAACCTTCAACCCAATGTTGAAGTTAATCCCATCCCTACTAAGAGGATTCACACTATACATCCTCAAGAAAATATACTTGGAGATCCCAATGCAACGGTTCAAACAAGGAGTACAGTCAAGAAGACACAGTTTGGAGAATATGCTTTTGTTACTTATGTCATGAGTCAACAAAGAGACAATCACACAGATCAACAACATTGTCTGTTTGCTTGTTTCTTATCCCAAGTTGAACCAACCAGTGTAGCACAGGCACTTACAATTGCTAGTTGGGTAGAAGCTATGCAAGAGGAGATGCAACAATTTAAGAATCAAGAAGTATGGATCCTTGTACCTCTACCTGATGGGAAGTTTGCAATTGGGACAAAATGGATCTTGAAGAATAAAAAGGATGCCAGGGGTATTGTGGTAAAAAAATAAGGCTAGATTAGTAGCTCAAGGTTTTAGACAGGAAGAAGGGATTGATTATGATGAAGTGTTTGCACCAGTAGCAAGGGTTGAGGCTATTAGAATATTTTTGGCCTTTGCATCTTATATGGGGTTTTTGGTCTATCAAATGGATGTGAAGGGTGCTTTTCTGTATGGAGAGATTGAAGAGTAAGTATATGTTACTCAACCCAAAGGTTTTGAAGACCCAGAGCACCCTAACCATGCGTACAAAGTAGTAAAAGCTCTCTACGGACTTCATCAAGCACCAAGAGCTTGGTATGCTCGGCTATCTGCATTCCTGCTGAAGCATGGTTACAGAAGAGGTGCTATTGATAAGACACTCTTTATCAAGAAGAATTCAAGGGATATCATGCTTGTTCAAGTATATGTGGATGACATCATCTTTGGTTCCACTAAGGAAGCTTGGTGCAGGGAGTTTGAGGATTTGATGAAGGGTGAATTTCAGATGAGTGCTATGGGAGAACTGACTTTCTTTTTGGGTCTACAAGTGCAGCAAAAGCCTGATGGTATTTTTATCAGCCAAGACAAGTATGTGAAGGACATACTTCAGAAGTTTGATATGGAGAATGTCAGAACTGCAACTACACCTTATGAAACTCCCAAACCTAAGAATAACATTGAACCAGATCCTGATGTCAATGTTCATCTGTACAGGTCCATGATTGGTTCACTTATGTATTTGAGAGCTTCAAGGCCAGATATTACATTTGCAGTCAGTGCTTGTTCTAGACATCAAGTCACACCATTGATTTCCCACCTTAATGCAGTGAAGAAAATCTTTAAGTATCTAAAAGGCCAACCTAAACTTGGTCTTTGGTACCGAAGAGAGTCTCCTTTTGTGTAGGAAGCCTACAGTGACAGTGATTATGCTGGTGCCAATCTTGACAGAAAGTCCACTACTGGAGGTTTTAAATTCCTTGGAAGAAGGTTGATTTCTTGGCAGTGCAAGAACCAGACAATTGTGGCTAACTCCTCTACTGAAGCAGAGTATGTAGCTGCTACTAATTGTTGTGGCCAGGTTCTTTGGATACAAAATCAATTGCTTGATTATGGGTTCAATTTCATGAACACAAAAATCTTTATTGATAACCAAAGTACCATATGCATAGTTAAGAATCCAGTGTATCATAATAGAACTAAGCACATTGAAATTAGGCACCATTTTATTAGGGATGCAAATGAGAAACACTTAATTCATGTGCTTAAAATCCATACAGATGATAATGTGGCTGATTTATTAACAAAGGCTTTTGATGGACCTAGGTTTAATCACTTAGTTGTCCATATTGGGATGGTCAACCCTTGAGTGCTATATTTGAGGGGAGGCATAGGCATGAAGGGAGGCATATGCCTCTGGGGAGGATTTGTAAAATATGTATTTTGTTATGAGTATGTTCACTAACGTTGTTTTGCAGGTTACTAACAATTATAAGGTTTAGATTGTCTTGTGTGTTTTGTTCTGTGTGTTTGTTTTGCAGATAGTTGTTTCTGCTGATGTTCTTATTTCTGCTGATTTTCCTGTTTCTGCTGATGATAGTGTTATTGCTGATGTGTGGATAAATCAGTGGAATTGACTCATATCAGTGGAATTGAAATAATTAAGTGTACTCAAGAAACAAACATCAAAGTGACTACTCAGGAAAATATGTAAATTCATTAATCATCAATGAGTGCTACAAAAGATGGTGAAATTACAGACCCTGACACAAGTTAAACAAACAACCATGATTCTAACCCTAGTCTATCACTTACAACCATCAACCTTTGAAAATCACTGCAGCTTCTGATTTTTCTGGTTCTTATGGCAGTGGTGATGTAGGATCACTACTCAATCTTTCCTTTCCCTTTTCCCTTCACATCATCATCAGAGAGATCTGAATCAAACCCCCAACTTGGAAGTTTGGAAGAATTCTCTGCTGATCCGTTGGAGTTGAAGGAGCTTGGTTTTGGGGCTCATCCTCATCTGAGGAAGTACAAAGGAAAGGTAATATGAGTTCTCGAGGAGGTGGCTGGATAGGAATCCAAGGATTGGAGTCTTCAGAAGATTCCGGTGACATGGCCGGATTGGAGGCTTTGTTTGATGTTCCAACATCATTCACCTTCTTCTTAGCCTGCCTTTTCGTAATACTTACTACATCTGGAGAGTCATCGGTGCTCTTTGATGGTGAATCATCTAGGGATGGAGAATCAGAAGGAGGTTCCACGAATTGGGGTTTTGCACTCATGGTTTTTTCTATTGTTGGTTAATTAGGTTTTGTGTGAGATTTGGATCTGATTTATAGGCAAAAGTCAAAGTTAAGGTCCATTAATGCGTATCGGGTGGAAAAGTAAATACCCTAAGATATTTACTTAAGATATTTTTAGCACGTTTCTCCTGAGGTTGGTTTCCGCTGATTGCTTGGTTACTGCGGACTCCTAGTACAGTTCCTTCTGATTATATATTTGGGCTATTTCAGTGGAATCAAACTAAAGAACAGAGCAAAATAAATGGAAATTAAGATAAAAACAACATATTATTCATTGTCCTGGTTGCATCAAGGATGCAATTACATCAACCCATTTACAGGGCCACCCTAGCAAAACACCTAAACCTAACATCCAACAACTACAAACAAACACCCACAACCACACAACCTAACACCTACCACTCTACTCCTGCTTCCTCTTCCCTTTGTCCTTGGGATCAGATGTGCCTTCCCCAACTCCTTTGGCCTTCAGCATCTTTCCAACTCCCTTGGCCTGCATCCCAGGCACCCACAGTCTCTTGCAAACCAGTCCCAACACTTGTGGGGGTGGTTTTGGCAAACGCTGGGAAGATTGGGGAACTGGAATTTGACTCATACCAGCCACAACTCTTTCCATCTCTCTTGTCAGCAGCATTGAGAGAGGTGGTGGTTCTGAAGGTCTTTCATCCAAGTCTTCTTTGAACAAAAACTCCAACCGCTTTGTATCATCAGAGGCATCTGAATCATATACCCAGCACGTAAGTTGTGACAAATCCTCATCTGATTCAGAAGATGAAGAAGGTGGAGGCGGTGGAGGAGGAGGAGCAGCTACATCATGATTTCTCTTACGTGCTTGCTCCTTAGTCCTCCATCCATGTCGTGGTCTAACAGGCCTTGGTGGTGGAGCATTGGCTTGGTCAGATGAATCTGAAGATGAATCGGATGAAATTTCAATAGGGTTAATGTTTATGGATAATTGGGAGGATTTGGTGTATAATTAAAGATTAAGATTGGGAGATATGGGTATATTGAGATCTTGGGCCTAATTTATAGACTAGATTTGGCCATTAAGTGGGAGTTAATGGAATTTAATGGGGACGGTTGGAATCCGTATTGAAAATTCCATGGGGTAATTATCTATTGTTGTATCTTTATTTCTTTCTTTCTTTTCTTAAAAAAAAAAAAAAAAAAAAAAAAAAAAAAAAAAAAAAACGACATTAACTTTTCCTTTGTAGTTTTTGCTACTCTTTGTTGTATACAGGTACATATGTTGGTTAAAGAGTTGGCTAGTCCAAAGGGTACAGCTTTGGTAAAGACACAATCAAATCTGTTTGAAGCTTGTAATGGTTTGCTCCAAACCTATAGGGTACTTCACTCACCCATGCTTCATTGCTGAGAGTTGAAAAATGGTCAATCAATTACCTATGGATCTTATCCTTCTGGAAATCAAAAGAATTGACTAGCCCACATGTATATGGCTTGTGGTAAAGGCAGTGGAAAACCATATTTGGTTCTCAATTCACCAAGGTGATTTAATCAACCAAAGAATTGGCTAGTCCTGAGCAAACGGCTAAAGATAAAGACAAGTCAAATCCGTTTATGGCTGTGATGATTTGCCAAAAATCATTAGGGTATTTCAACTCACCTATGATTTATGTTCTAAGTGTTGGACTGGTTACGAGTTCACCAGGGTGATGTCATGATTCCACCAAAGGACTAGCTAGCCCAAGAGTGAGTAGCTACTTGGTAAAGGCTCCTAAAATCTACTCTGGTTCCTGATGCTGTTGATGGTTCTGGTAGCTGCTAAGATAGGAGTTGTTGCTGGATCCTTGTTCTTCATGGAGGTTACTGGTTGTATGTGACATAGAGTCATATAGTTGATGCTGGTAACATGTTTTTGCTGCTGATGTTCATTGTCAATCCTCATGCTCTGACGGGTTAAAGATCTATCAAGAATCTTGAACTTAACTGTGTCAAATTCAAGATTAGGGGAGGATTGTTAGGAATTATTGATTCCTGCTGACGGATCCTGCTGAAGACCATCTGGTTTCTGCTGATGGTGGATCCTGCTGACTTACTTGGTTCCTGCTGATATAGTACATCCGTAGGAATGTAATAGAATGGATAGAGTTTACTTATTTTAGGACAAGATATGTAGAATATCTTTCATAGTTTTATCATTAGTTGTTTCTTGTAAGAAGGTTTAGGGTTCTGGTAGTATAAAAGGAATCCTCGGCCAATGCATTATGTACGAGTTCAGAAAACAATATTAGTTATTAATAAACGATCCATAGAGGATCAAAGTGTTCTTAGTAGTTTGTGTTATTCGTGTATTTGAGTTCCGCTATAGAATACAAGTTACAGAGATTTTCTATTAGTGTGTTTGTGATTACATGAGCATTACTAACGATCTATATAGGCTCGAAGATCTATCAAGGTCTTAAGTTTCAACATTATAGAATTATGCAATAAACATTATTTATGCTTAGATTAACCAAAAACGTAAGTAAGAATAACCAATTTTCAATGTAATACAAGTTTGTTGGTATAATTTGCCATGCCCAAATATAAAAAGTTAGAAACCGAAAAAACCGAAACCGATAATAAACCGAAAAAACCGAACCTCCAAAAACCGAACGGTTTCGGTTTTGGGTTCTAGAAAAACCAAACATTTCGGTTCGATTTCGGTTTTAGCTAAAAACCGACCCAAATCGAACCGTACACACTCCTAGTTTTTGTATACACACATCAATTTAATTCGTATAACGGGCAACACCACAAATGGACATTTATTACAAATTGAAACTTATGAAACTAAATATAGGAATTATTTGTGATTGTGATGTGGGTTGGCACTTTCTCATTTGTGATTATATACTTTCCAAAACATCATCTTATTTTTCTACTATATAAACACTATAATTCTCATTTCATTTTCAACTTTGTGTTAAATTAAAGTATGTTGATGATCATCAACCCCATAATTTTAGTCGATTATATCAAAACAATCTCGGGCTTTGACGCTAACAACAAACAAACCAATCACACTCCCATTACAACACAAACTATTCACAGCTCACTTTCTATATACTCCCATGCAAACACAAAAACATCACAACATCCTCAACAATGTCACCACAATTTCTCACTATCTTCAAGTACTCAGACAGCCTAACCATCCTCGCAACATCCTTCCTAATCGCAGTCGTCTGGGATATTCATGGCATGACACCTTTCGATCATCCATTCAGCCCGCCCGCCCAGACGCGGTGCCTTTTCTCATTATCATCTACTGCCCTTTCTTTCCTCCCCGCTATTCACGCATGAAGATCATCGTATGTATGCTAGACTTCGAGTGTCGGTGCGATCTCATGGCACTTGATCTACCGTCGCACGACCTACAAATCCCTCAAAACCGCAATAGTCAAAGCGTCCAAAAAACTAGAAACCGTGAAAACAGACAACATGGTAACCAAGAAAAACAAAACAAAGAAAATAGATCATGTTGAACAACATTAAAAGAGTCTACTAGCGATTTGTCTTTGTTTAAATTTAAATCTGGCATGGTTGTTGCGTTATTTTTGTTTATTGTGTTTGGTTTAATGAATAGTTTTGTTTATTCCGTTTAAGATTGTTTAGAAGATGGGTCATAAAGGGTTGAGAGGTGATGATTATACGGATTGTTCTATGGCGTTTTGTTTTTTTTTTTTTTTTTTTTTTTTTTTTTTTTTTTTTTTTTT
>LBNU01003638.1:81098-94144 GCA_014162995.1 Artemisia annua | reverse complement strand
TTATGTGACTTATGTCATACCTTTTTACTTGTGGCTATCGTATAACTTCACTTTATTAAACCTATGATTTCTCACCAACTTTATGTTGACCGTTTTAGCAATGTATTTTCAGGTAATTAATCAGCTTATGTGGACATGCATATGGACCATCATTTTGAAGTCGCGGGGTCGACTTGTATCACTTTCCTTTATGCACTTATGTAACGTTTGATCAATGTATGACTTTGTTTTAAAACTTGCAACAATACTTGGGGACCTTTGTTTTGTAAACTCTGATTTTATTTATGATCAAACGTGTATTTTCTAAACGACACTTTAGGTCGTTCAATATAACCATGTATGAGATGCTATGATCGTTACACCCAAGGTATTCCATTCCGCTGCCTAACAGGTAAATTCAGGGTGTGACATTAACCCCTGACGCCGTCAGAGTGTTCTGACAGAAAGTTTAAGTTGAGTTTCCGGAAAATTTCTTGGAAAACCTTTGGCTTAATTCCTGGGAATTCTGCAGAAAAAATCATTATGACTCGATACAAGCATTTGACTCTAACAATTACGAATATGTAAATTAATTTCATTGTTATGATTCATGCTCATTCGTTCTATATTAACTGATTTGGATGTCTCTTACACTTAGCTTTTGCGAATTACCTTTATATGTGATTAAGGCGAAGTTAAAAACAAAATAAAGCATATACGAATATGTAAATTAATTTCGTTGTTATGATTCATGTTCATCCGTTCTATATTAACCGATTTGGATGTCTCTTACACTTAGTTTATGCGAATTACCTTTATATGTGATTAAAACAAAGTTAAAAACAAAATAAAGCATTTTCACAATTTAGTTTGAAGCATGAATCAATAACAAGAAATATAATTTACATACGGACACACAAAGACACAAAAACACACAAAACATGGGTTGCCTCCCAAGAAGCGCTTTTCTTTATTAATGAGTCTTGTAGCTGTTTTTGGTTCTACGTTTTCCCATACCGCATTTTGAATGCGGTTTTAAAGCTTCTAATCACATTGTCATTCCAAACGTACTCCGATCCTAAAGCCATGCATCCAGAATATTTGATTCGGTTATCGCTTTGATCAACATTACTAACTTCAAACGTTGGGATATTATCAACATCTAAATTCTCAACGTCTTTGAACTTTTCGAACTTATAGGGCATCATGTATTTAACATATCCGGCCTCATGGGAAAATGTGGCAATGCCTTCATCCTCTTCGTAGGTCATATTGGATACCTCGATGAAGGGTTTTCCCAAGACTATTTCTCCTAAGTGTGGATCTATAATCCCTCTTACGTCTTCCAAGATCATAAAATCACATTCATATGTGAAATTCCCAACAAAGACGTGTAACCCTTTTGCCCTTCCTACAAAATTGCATAAACGGTTTAGGTTATAGGGATCTTGTCTAGGTTTCATTTTATCGCTCATGATCCAATTGTAGTAAAGCCTGGACATGATGTTTACTGGGGCCTTTAAGTCGACATAGGTATGTTCCCTAAACATGTGACCAATCATACATGGAATTTTCACATTAAGGTAGTTTCCTCTCCTAATCCAAGGGTGCTCTCGATGCTTAGCGGGACAAGGACATTTTGGAAGAAACTTATAATAGCTTAATTCCTCAAGGGTCAGAGACGAATTTTGAGTTGCCTCTAGTTCATCTCGATATTTAATCTCATTACTTCTACTAAGTTGGGCGAGTCTCCTCTCTTTACTTATTAGTTCGTTAAGCTCATTAAACGCCCTAATCTCTCTATCCATTCTATCACGTCGCGAAATATAGTCCATAACTCTCAAAAGTCGCTCATTCCTATTCGGAGTGTTACGATGGCCAAGGCGGCTAGGTTGGGAGTACTCTCCTAAGGTGCGGGCTCTAGGAGGTGGGTTTAGTTGAATTAGGTTGTTGGGATCAAGAATATTACCACCTTCCATGATGGCGGATGGTAATGGTTACGAACACAAGCACGAAGAAAAAGATAGACTAAAGGGATCCTAGAAAAATAAAACAAAATCTCACTAGAAAGGAGTCTAGTGAGTAGACCTAATTAAGAATAAAAATTAACCTAAACAATAACTATTCCCCGGCAACATTGCAACACGAACTACGTTTTACCTCTCGAGGGATCTCAAGAAGCTTGCAATCCCCACCAGGCAGTGTACCTAACCGATGTAGTATAGTGTAGTGGCAAGTACCGGGGGATTGATCGTTCTCTCGCAGGGAATAGTGTTCGTTAGGCTAAAGGCTACTCTAATCTAGGTCTAAGGGTGGAAGAAGATTCTTTTTGTATTTTTATGTTTTATGAAAGCAGTAAAATCTCTGGTTTTGGAGGATAGGGCGGAATTCGTTGCTAGTCAACTAACCCAAGTTATCTACTTCTAAGCTACTTATATTTTTGTATTTTTGGTTTTAGAGAAAATCAGTGGTGGAGAATAGTGTTTACTTAGATTTCATTACTCCCTAACTATCTTTTACCATGTAATTAGTATGTTGAGTTTGCGTGGATGACGGGTGTATTCCTAACAAGTCGTAGGGAGTGCGTTCAATTCCCTAACTCTATAAGTTCCTACTCACTCTATGACGATACGTCAAGCATCCTATCATGAGCTCACCGATAGCAACCTATGCATGAAATACTACCTTAAAATCGATAACGCACATACGATTCACGTTTCTAAAGACGTTCAAGCTTGTTACCGTATAGGAGGTTAGCCAGTTTTCTCTAGTCTAACGTAGATGAAACATTCACCCAAATACAATCACAACATACACATCACATGATAATCAATAGTTAGGTTTCATTAGATCTAAGCAAACACAAAGTAAATTAGCCTAGCATGTTGAAAGAAAGACAAGCACAATCATAAATCACACAACACATAGACATATTGTATGAATAAAGATTTATCTTGGATTAAACATGCAAGTTAGAGGGGTTAGGATACCCTCTAAGGTCTCTAATACACGAACTAGGGTTTAACCCTAAAGTTCTCCACTCCAAAATTCGACTCTAGTTCCCCTAAGTTTTTTTCAAATAAAGAAAAATCGTTCTATATATATAGAAAACGCGGGCTGACGGCGTCAGCCCAATAGGTGACGTCGTCAGCTCGGCGATTAGGGTTTCCTGACGGCCTTGATTGACGTGGTCATAATTGCTGGTTCCAGATCTGACGGCCTTGGTTGACGGCGTCACAATTTACACTACGAACTCTCTGGATCGTCACGAGTCTTTTTTCCACTTCTGGACTTCACTTTTTCCTGACGGCGTCACCTTGTAGAGTGTGATGGCGTCACCTTCTGTAATCTTCAAGGTCTTTTGAGTTTTTGTTTTTTTTCCGCACTTTTTCACTCCGAAAACGCCCGAAAATGCTTCTTTTGTGATTTTCCCTTCAAAAGTACCTAAAATGAGAAAAGAAACGACTTTGGATGAAATCCAAACCAAAAACATACGAATTAGGACTCAAACTGACCCCTAAAAACGTAACATTTTTCGTCTCATCAAACGTCGAAAATGCTTCCTTTTCCAGAATTCCTCTTCAAAGTACCTAAAATGACAAAAGGAACGATTTAGGGCAATATTTGATCAAATAATTACGGACTAGGGCTTAAATGACCCCCTAAAAGCCGTACACTTTTCGCTTCATCAAATACCCTTACACTTGAGATTTGCTTGTCCTCAAGCAAATGCGCTTTTATTCCAATAAAAATATGAGCTAGGGGTCATTTAACACGAATATAAAAGTAATTACAACATATAGTCATTCAACCCTAGTCATGATAAGCACGGAAATCATACACTAGCACCTCACAAATAATGTTTGGATACTCTCATCTCTCGGGTGTTATAAACCTATATAACTAGATGGAAATGGAAGAAATATTACTCACTACCTGTCATAGCAAATAGATTGCCATAGGCTTGGGAAAGGATCAAAAACCTCCTCCACTAGGCGTAAGCACCTAAGATAAACTATCAAAGAGGGCTTTACAAAGGGTTGTAACGTTAGGTGTAAGGATATGATAACACGGTTTGGTTGGAATAAAGGGTATTTTTAGTGGTGGCGAGTTAATTATCTTGATCAAATACATGCACAAGGTGGCATTGCTAAGCCAAGACTCGACTCGACTTAAGCTAATAATAAGATAACAAAAACATAAATAAAGATAAGATGAAATGGGATGGTAGTCCGTATGTTTTTTCTACTTTTCTTTTTGCAATTTTTTTTGTTTTTTTTGTGTTTTTTGTTTGTTTTTGTTTTTTTTTTCTTTTTTTGCATACACTCTTGCCCTACCATCTAAAATAATACATCATAGGGGCCTCGGTTCTCCCCTTACACTTGAACTTTTACATACTTTACAATTAACTATTCTAATGACTCGAATTAAGATAACTGAAAAACTTGGAGTACTTTAAAATATTAACGCACATATGGGGGTAATAATTGACTTCTTCCCCATTACTCCATTACATTAGTACTTTACCCATGAGTCCCAATCGTCCCAAAACAATATGTACAAGGATATGACTCGACTTAGCAACCATGTAATCAAGTAGATAATTAACTAAGGGTTTAAACATATGTTGTCACAATAATGCACTAAAGATGAGTGCATAAAAGGTAGGCTAAGGCGATTTGGGTGTACATTTGGGTGGATTGTAAACAAATTCTTCCTTTAAGTAAAATGCTTAAAGTTAGAAACAAAAAGATAGGCTCTGAGGGGTGTACTAGGGGTATCATGTACTAAAAATGAGCACATCGCTAAGGGTGTAGGAGAATTACTTGACTAATGTAGTCAATGTAATTATAATGCGGGTGTAAAACATGGGTTATCCTAATGCCTCTTATCATGTAGTAAATCTAACTACACGAATGTAGTCTCTCTTGTGGAATTGGGATGGTCCTAACGCAAGTTCTAGAATCTATAAGCTACCGGTACACACACAAGCATAAAAAATGAATGCTTTTCCTACAATTCTAGGGGTGAACCTCACATATTTGGGGGGAAATTTTTTTTGAGTGGTACGGTTTTTGTGCTAGTAATACAATTCCCTATCCATGAGACGCTTATTATTCCTAAAGTATCACTTCTAAATGTTGTAAAAACTTTAAATTTGCGCTAAAATTGCCCTAACCAATGTTTCTCTCGGTTTTATTACACAAGTACCTTTAGACAAAACAAAAATCAAGCGTAAAAGCATTTTCTAAGGCGCTTTCATTTACCCCCTTACACTTAAACCGAACATTGTCTTCAATGTTCACATAAAAGATGTAAAAGTAGAAAAAGAAAGAATGAAACAGATACTCCCCTGATGTGGATCGTGTGGTAGCATGGTTAGATCTTCTTTCAAGATGATGTAAAAGCTCCAAGCTCAAAGCGACTCCAAAAGCTTGATGTCACGAACTTGATTCCATGTTCACCTTCTTGTCCAAAATAACCTGTTAATCCTGAGAAAACAAACTAGGAAAACCTCGTGTAAAATCGGCGGCTAAATCTATATAAGGATATAATGCTTGTGGAATGAAAATTTTGCAGATTCCTGGAAGGGCAAATTACTTGAAAATGTATTTAACTTGCCACTTTTTACCATTGTATGTAGCCTTCTTTTTTTTTCCCAATCTGTCAATGAACTTGCAAAATCCGTTCATTGCGTGTAGCGGTGACTTGTTTAACCTGCTGGGGCAGGTTAAACTAACGATCGTTAGATTTATCATTGCAATATTAGTCCTTTAGACTAACGATCGTTTATCATGGCTACATACAATGACAAAAAGTAACAAGTTAGATGACTTTTATTATTTTTAAAATTTATGTATGTTTTTACATGTTTTTGCACACATTTTTATACACGTTTTTATATACATTTTTATACACATTTGTATACACGTTTTTATACACGTTTTTATGCACACGTTTTTATGCACGGTTTTACATACGTTTTTAAAATATTTCAAAATATACATTTTTATACGTTTTCGTCTGTTTTTTTACGTTTTCGCCCGTTTTTTTACGTTTTCGTCCGTTTTTTTACGTTTTCGCCCTTTTTTTTTACGTTTTCGTCCGTTTTGTTACGTTGTCGTCTGTTTTTTTTTTAATCTTTTTGCCCTATTTTTTAGGTTTTTGTCTGTTTTTTTACGTTTTTGCCCGTTTTATTATGTTTTCGTCAGTTTTTTATGTTTTCGTCCGTTTTTTTTACGTTTTCGCCCCTTTTTTTTACGTTTTCATCCGTTTTATTATGGGCGAAAGCGTAAAAAAAGGGACGAAAACATAAAAAAATAGGCGAAAACGTAAAAAAGGGACGAAAACATAAAAAACGGGCTGAAATATAAAAAACCGGACAAAAACGTAAAAAAACAAACGAAAACGTAAAAAAAGTGCGTAAACGTAAAAAAACAGACGAAAACGTAAAAAAACAGGCGAAAACATAATAAAACGGGCGAAAGCGTAAAAAAACAACGAACACGTAAAAAAACGGACGAAAACGTATAAAAATAGACGAAAACGTAAAAAAAAGGGCGAAAACGTAAAAAAAACAGACCAAAAGGTAAAAAAACGGACGAAAACGTAAAAAATGGCGAAAACTTAAAAAAATGGACGAAAACGTAAAAAAAATGGGCGAAAACGTAAAAAAACACGAAAACGTAAAAAACTGATGAAAACGTAATAAAACGGGCGAAAACGTAAAAAACTGACGAAAACATAAAAAACGGGCGAAAACGTAAAAAAACGGGCAAAAACGTAAAAAATGGACAAATGTAAAAAACGGACGAAAACGCAAAAAATTGTCGAAAACGTAAAAAAACGTGTGAAAACATAAAAAAAAACGAAAACGTAAAAAAAACAGACGAAAACGTATAAAAATGTATGTATTGAAATATTTTAAAAACGTGTATACAAATGTGTGTATAAAAATCCGTATAAAAACATGCATAAAAACGTGTATAAAAACGTGTATATAAACGTGTATAAAAATGTGTATAAAAACGTGTATAAAAATATGTGCAAAAACGTGTAAAAAACGTACGTAAATTTTAAAAATAATAAAAGTCGTCTAACTTGTTACTTTTTGTCATTGTTTGTAGCCATTATAAACGATCGTTAGTCTAAAGGACTAATATTGTAATGATATACCTAACGATCGTTTGTTTAACCTGCCCCAGCAGGTTAAACAAGTCACCGCTACACGCAATGAACGGATTTTGCAAGTTCATTGACAGATTGGGAAAAAAAAGAAGGCTACATACAATGGTAAAAAGTGGCAAGTTAAATACATTTTCAGGTAATTTGCCCTTCCTGGAATTAGAGGTGCAATAATTTTTTATAATCCGGCAGAAAAACTAAATTTTAAAATGTTTTATGAAATTCAAAGGCTGACGCCGTCAGCTTTTAAAGGCTAACGCCGTCAGAATTGATCTGACAGAATTCTTATGTTTAGTTTCCGGAAAATTTCTGGAAAAACAAATACCTTAACTCCTGGAATCCTGTAAAATTTCATTATGACTCAATACAAGCATTTGACTCTAACAAATACGAATATGTATGTTTATTTTATATTATTACAATTCATGTTTCAATTCGTTCTTATAAACAAATTTAGATTTCCCTTACACTTATCTTTTGCAAAATACCTTTATATGTAGTTAAGACGAAGTTAAAAATAAAATAAAGCATTTTCAAAATTTTAATTTGAACATCAATCAATAATGATAAAAATAAAACATGCATACGGAAAATAAACAAACACAAAACAAATAAAGCTTGGGTTGCCTCCCAAGAAGCGCTTTTCTTTATTAACGAGTCTTGTAGCTAGACTCAAAGTCACTCTACCTAGTGTCACTAATGCTCACGTATCCAAGTGTGAGCCACCTAATTGTTGCCTCATCTCTCTTATAGTCATCACTTAGCTCTAAACATCTGCGATAATACCTCTTATTCTTTTCATGAGGATATTTGAGCCCTTTTCTTATGTCCTTCTCACTCAACATATCTAGAGGGGGAAGCCTATTACACCCCTCAATAGAAAAATTCTTATACCTAGGGTGTGCACGGGGCATTTGATACACAAAATCTTCATCCCCATCTGAAAATGTAATTAACCCTTCCATGAGTTTTTCGTCTAAATTGGTTAACCTTTTGAAGGGTTTTCCAAACACAACTTGGGTTAAGTTACTATCAATAAACTCGCCTAGATTCTCCATAACCATAAAGTCAACTAAATAAAAAAGCTCCCAACAAACACGTGCAATGTTTTAGTTCTAGCAACAATATTATCTCCTTGGTATTCTAACTCATTCACCATGATTCTATTATATTCAGCGCGTGAGATTATGCTCATGGGTAAGGACGAGTTAAGGTAAGCATTGAAGCTCTTAAATCCAATTTTACAAGGAAATTGCATATTAAACAAACTATCTTTCTCAATCCTTGTTCTGGGGTCAACATACTTGAGAGGGTTAGCTCCCTCTTCTCTTAGGATCATCTATCACTTCCCCATCCCCTAAATCCTTATCGGAATCCGACGAATAATAAAAAGGGCCGTTTTCATGGTCGGTGTCATGGTCAGATTCGTCCATATTAGAATTGTTGTCAAAGTGATGATCGGGTGACAAGTTTGGTGGGTTTTCATTTTCAACAATAGGGGGCAGGTTGGGTAACTGAAAATTCCTACGACGGAATGATCAATATTACTCATGAGGAAGTGCTACGAACAAAGGCACAAAGAATAAGATAGACTAAAGAAAACCTAGAAAAATAAAAATAAAAATCTCACTAGAAAGGATTCTAATGAGTAGACCTAAGTAAAAATAAAATTTTCAACCTAAACAATAACTAATCCCCGGCAACGGCGCCAAAAACTTGATGCGTGGGTTTTGCAACCTATGCACTTAGGTTTTACCTCTTAAGGGATCTTGAGAAGCTTACAACCCCCACCAGGCAGTGTACCTGACCGATGTAGTATAGTGAAGTGGCAAGTACCGGGGGATTGATCGTTCTCTCGGGGAATAGTGTCGTTAGGCTTGAAAAGCTACTCTAATTAGGTCTAACGGTTGAGGGATGATCTTTTGTATTTTTTATATTTTATGAAAGCAAGTAAAAATCTCGGTTTTGGAAGGAGTGGGCGGAATTAGTTGCTAGCCAACTAACCTAAATATCTACTTTTGCAAATAAAATTAAATAACAAGAAAATTAAAGGTTGTGAAACTTATATATGAGAAATATGTGTTTACTTAGATTTCCTTACTCCCTAGCTATCTTTTATATGTTAATTGGTTTGTTGTGATTATGTGGATGACGGGTTTTATTCCTTTAAACCATTCGTAGGGCCGTGTATGATCTTCCCTAACTCTATAAGCTCCTACTTCACTCCTATGTCGAGCCGATTTAAGCTCCTAACATTATATCATTAGAATTCTCTCATGCATTAAACACAACCAAATAATCGTAGTACACATCCGATTCATGTTTCTTAAGATGTTCAAGCAGGTTACCGTATAGGAGGTTAGCCAGTTTTCTTAAGCCTAACATCGACTTCACCCAACCACAACAATCACAAGCAAACCAACAACATATAATCAATAGCTAGGTTTCATTAGATCTAAGCAAACACAATAAAGACCTAGCCTAGCATGTTAATTAAAAGACAAGCGTAAGATATAATCAAACAACACATAGACATATTGATTGATTTGAAAGAAGACTTATCTTTAATTAAACATCAAGGTTCCAAGGATGAAAAACCCTTAAAGATACTGTAGAATACGAGCTAGGGTTTTTCCCAAAAGTTTCACCCCAATGAATGAAAATTAGAAAAGTATATATAGATTTTATAAGCTGACGGCGTCACGTTCTAATGCGTGACGCCATCACCTCGCCGCCAAACTAATATTCGGATTGCTCAGATCCACTTCTGACGCCGTCCCCCTTTGTGCTTCTCTGGGCGTCTCCCTTTGTCACAAAACGTGACGGCCTAGGTCCAATTGTACGTGACGCCATCACCCTTTAAATCTTCAAATCTTTCTGGGGCGTCTGGTGTAAAAATCATCATTCATTTGTCAAAGCGTTAATCAAGTTTGTCACACATTATTTAAACGTGACTGCTATTCTTTGCTGAATATTTAAGCCACATATGAATTTGAAATGTGTGACAACTGTGAAGTAAGTTTAAAGCGTTAGTCATGATATGCATTTAAAAGTGACAAATATATGTCACACACTTGAAGAGTGTGACCAAATGTAATATATGGTAACACTAAACCATAAAAACATGATTAAGCGTAACTAAAATTCGAAACATATGGTCACGTAAGTTAATATGTATGTCTAAAGTTTAGTGTGTGTTTGCTTGCCAAATCCTAATGAGTATAGTCACATATATTTGTAGCACGATCATGTGACTATAGGCTTTACAATAGTCACACTATATCACAAATATGTATCTAAATCATGATTATGGCCACGTTATAAGGGTATTATATGTAACCAATACATTCAAAATAGTCACATTGTGAAATATTCATGTGACTATTATTTATAGCAAAATGTGAACTCAGTTATCATTAACCTTGATATTAGTCACATTGAGTTTTTGTGTGATTAAATTAAAGATGCTATATATATGGTCACATAAAGTATTTATTTAGGTGTCTAAATCATAGTCACATTTTGTCACACATTATTTAAGTGTAGTCACAAATCGATACATATAGTCACATATTTCTGATAAATTACGTACTTTGTAACCCCTAGGAACAGTGTTACTTGACTTTCTAAAGTCAATTCTCAACTTTAATGAAGTAACATGTTACTAAAGTTCCTGCAAGTGCATATACATGATAAATGGAAAATGCAAATAACTATTGTAATAGCAGTAGTAACTTAATAATAGCAGTAGTAACTCTTGTACAAACAACAGAGTTGTAATCTCACAAAAGGTGAATTATATAGTACTTACCAAAAGGTTTTTTTTTACAACATAATGAAAATAGAGAAGCTAAACCCCTGCTACCTCCAAACACCTTATCAGCTTGTTTTCTTTAAATCCCCATAACATTCTCTCTCATACTGAGCAAAAATTCTTTCAATGAGATCTTTAACTGCCTCTGTACATTCTTCACATATGATCTTTATAGATATCATCACACAAGTAAACTAGCAGTAAAAGGATATTTTTTTCAGCAAGCGTAAAAACATCAAGTCCACCTTGTGTTGATAAGTGATGTATATTGCAGCTGTCATAAAACTTCCATACAGTTGAGAGATCATGACATGGGAAGTTCCAATAGATATTTGCTGGATCAGGATTATATAACCTATGTAATTCAACCCACAACTCTTGCTCTTTCACATAATGCTTCTTGACTATTTTTAATTTTTCTTGAACCAACTCCCATAAAGTGTCTAAGTCTTCTTTGTCAATTGATCTTATCAAATTCTCAAACCTTTTGTACACTGCTGATCCTCCACCAGCCCTGATTATCTTTCAAGCCTTTCCAAATTTATCTTGGTAAATCTCCCTGATCGCGGTAAACTAAGCGGTGAAGCTTGTAAACCACGGGTCGTAGTCCCAACGAGGGTTGAATGGATCTCGTCGTTCAAAACCGTGAGTTATGTGATGTGAATAGGTTTAAAGATGATTTGTGTTTTAGTTACACTACGAAACGTTATTTAGAATTTAAAAGAAGTAAAACTTGTTAAAGAAGCTAAAATAAACGAGAAAAGAAAACATAAGCGTGAAAAGAAATAAAAGAAAAAAAAGAAATTAAAATGAAATAAGTATGTAAAATGTTTTTGGTTTTTAAATTGAATTAATAAAAGTAAAGAAAAGAAAATGTTTAAAAGAAAATAAAACAAGTAAAAAGAAAAAAATAAACTAAGTTAAAAGAGTTTAAAGAAAGTTCGGCAGAGTAACGTTAAGAAAATGATTTAAAAAAAAACTTCACTCGATAAACGATGAAGTAAAGAGAAGCCTAGCTCGGCTTATGAAATAAATAAAACTAATTAAGAACAATAAGACCCGACACTAAGTTAAAACTCAAACTCGCTATAAAAAAAATGATACTCGCTAGTTAACAAAACCAAACTCGCTAACTACTTGGACATCCATACTCGCTAGAAATTGAATCCAAACTCGCTAAGAACATGGAACAAACTCGCTAGGTCCTAAAATGTCATACTCGCTGGACTACAAACTCCAACTCGCTAGACCTTTTGATCCCAACTCGCTAGCACACATGATACTCGCTAGGACTTAAGGTAATACTCGCTGGACTCTAAAATTAAAACATACTCGCTAAGAAAAAAAATCCAAACTCGCTAAACCCTAAAATTTTCCTACTCGCTAATTAAAAACTTTTAACGTGACCAAAAACTTTATAAAAAAAAAATAAATAAAACTTGTTAAAACTTAATAAAAATAACGTTTAGACTCAAAATAAGCTTATAAATAAGCAAATAAGCCACGACTTATTTTGCAAGCCCTAACCCATAAGCTTAATGCTATTTATGCGGATCTCAAAATATAAAAACATGCAAATTGACAAGAAAATTATAAAAGCTGTAAAGATTAAGGAAGAACTTGTGTAATATTAAGACATAAAGATTAAATGACATATATAAATTAAGACAAGAAATTAAAATGATAAAATTAAAACTTCATTAAACTTAAATTACAATAAATAAATTACATAAAATTTAAAAATAATGTAAATACTATCTTCAAAATACTAATTTGGCTATTTTTTTTTTTTTTAAATCCATGTTATTCCTTTTACTCTGCCCCTCAACTCATTATTGGTTTATGAAATGACACATAACTTCTAATTACACTACTAATGACTTTAAAAAGTAAACTTTGGTCCTTGTAATCTTATGAAATATTTTTACTGATTGTTCAAAAATTCCTTTCCCATTGTATAAAATTTGTCACTTGCTCCTAATTTTGAAGCTTATACTCATGATTATATCATTTTATCGTAAAGCACGTAAGGCTAATTGCTCTCTCCGTAATCATATTAATAGTAGGA
>LBNU01003638.1:61047-80935 GCA_014162995.1 Artemisia annua | reverse complement strand
CCTTGTAATCTTGAGGAAATATGTTGACGAGTCTTCAAAAAGTCTTCCATGATATAAAAGTGATCACTTGCTCGAATTTGGGAAGCTTATATATGATAATCATCTTTAATCTTCGATTACGTGTCTCTTTCATATTCATGAGCTTTTAAGTAATGAAAACATTGTCACGGGCTTTACTTAAGTAAATTTCATCGTTAACTCGGCTTCTTGACTCTTTTCCAAATCTCGTGCTCGTTTAGGGCTTTTTGGTTGGTTTTCAGGCCATTTATGCAATATCCTTTCCTGCATAGTCACAAACACAAAAACACTATATCTTTGGCGTTTCACGTTAGTTTTTGGTCTTTATATCACTTAAACTAAGGTCAAAAGTATGTGTAAAATAGCACACATCAAAATCCCCCAGACTAAGGTATTGCGTGTCCTCACGCAATGTAATCACGTCACGCTTTAAAGATAAATAATTTCACACCTCTCTTTACTAACTTTGAAAAGTAGCAAAACGTTCAGAAGAGATACGAAATCATTTATTCCCTAAAACGCCCCGACTTTCCATTTTTATTCCATATGCTACTTATATTATACTACTTTAGCTTATGACGGTGTGCTTGACTTTCATTATCTTTTGATAACGATTAAGGGTCATAGAGCAAGAACACGATTCATAGAAAAGTGACCGATTGGATAAAATTCATCGTCCCTGATTTTTCACAAGCTCCCAAACTAAGCGTAAAAACGGATCATTGTTTAATTACAAGTTAGATGCCAACGCTACTCATGGAAGTTACTCGTGTACCCCTTGCTCCCATTTTCCTATTTTTGTATCTCATTATTTTATTTTTGTGAGAGAAATGAATTTCTTCATAAGCATCTCGTTTCATAGTTTTTAGTCCGATAAAGATACCAAATTCATACGCTCAGTAGTTATCGATCTTCCCTTAAGAAGGTCTGCAAGAGAAATGTGGTCCACATCAAGGATATTGGATACATACAAAGACTTTGGAATACGTCAAAAATAGACATAGGTTGGCGAGTACATTTCACGTGTACCTCATGCGTCCGATCTAGGATCGTAACATGCACCTCACGCGCGACCAACTTTAGTCTTAACACTAGAACTCATAATCCATAAATCTTCAACATANTAACACATATCAAGTTTATATAAATATTATTTGTATTTGCAGGCCACATCTACATTTGATGGAAAGATGTTGACAAATCAAAATGGCCAAATGAAGGTGAGATTCGTGAAAGCCGAATAATTTGTGAGTTTAAAATACTTTCATTTATTGATTTAAATGGGTGCATGAGAAAAGCTGAGTTAAACATTTGATGTCTTGACTAAATGGTCAATGAGACCGTATATTTGGTTCCTTATGTGCTGTTTTGAATGTAAATAGCTGGCACAACCGTAATTGCATGTGCGCATTTGTTATTTTTTTGATGTTTTGTGACTTTGTCTTTTTTATATATGGAATACTAGTCTCTTTAAAATAAATTCTAACTAAAATTTGTTTATGTTTTATAAACAGGTTGAGATATGACTTTTATTGCTATTAGCAAGTGCACACTTGGATGATTTAAATGAAAACTATCAAAGAGACAGAGCTATACAAGGGAAGCAAAGGTGTTGCTGAAATTGTAAAGGAAGATAGTACAACGCGGCGACAACTCCTATCAGAGAAAATTGGGCATGAAAATGGAATATCGCTAGCAGTGAAGATATGCGTACTTGAAAATTCAATAAATTTATTAGCTCCTGAATTATGTGTTAGCTTTTACCTTTGTTTATGTAGAAACAAGTGAAATGATAGAAAACGTGGTTGTAGGTGGTGATATTAGCTTATATTGAGACTTTACACTTTGATTAGTTGCAGATTGTGGAATTTATAAGAAATTGGAAATTTTGGAATAAATTGAATTTATTTTTTTTAATAAAAAAAATCTCAGTAAGACCGGTTCTTAGATAAGAACTAGTTTCGTTACTTTAAAATGGAGACTTGCCGTTACTAGAAAACCGGTGTAGATGCTTCTATTAAAGACTGGTTGCGGAACCAGTTTCTATGTGTTTCAGTCATAGAGATACCCCCTCACAAAGAGTGGTTCCAAAACCGGTCACTAAGGGCTATTTTACCCAGTGTCTATGACATTTTGTGTAGTAGTGATATATTGGCAATTAACTTATGAGTTATAATCAAAACATGGCGAACAACAACTACTAGTACAATACCCGTGCTTTGCCCGGATATAACGATTCAATAATTTACAAATAATAAAAATTATAAACTTGCTGCGTGTATAATTTATAAAAAAATACTTAAAAAACGCACACATCAAAACAATTGGAAAGGAAGTATCTAAAAGTTACCAAAGGGCTTAGAACCAATGTGAAGATATAGAAACCAAACCTTTGTTGTTCCTTTAGTAAGAACAGTTATAAGACAATACAAGAGACACTCAAGATACACAATCAGACTTACTTAGAACCAATGTGAAGACTTACTTACAACCAATGTGAAGACTTAGTAACTGTAGCAGTACTTTTGTAATGCCAAACACTCTATAGCAGTACTTTAGTAAAGCCAAACACTCTCACTTATGACATTCTAACAGCCTACTTAAAAACATAATATTCTGTTTATCCTAAATCTAGCAAAGGGGATGCATATAAAAGTCTATCAAACATATCATAGCATCCTACATAAACAAATTTAAAATGACAAGTAAATGAAGTATACTACATTAACATACCAAGATCTGAATGCTTTTCCTTCACATTCCTCTTCCTCCCACTCCCAACAGGCCTTCTCCTCTTCCTTTTTCTTTAACTGTACTCGGATTCGGACTCCCCTCCTTCTTCTTCTTGCTAGTCCCAACAGGTCTTCCCCTCTTCCTTTTATTTGTAACTGTACTGGGATTAGGACTCCCCTCCTTCTTCCTCTTGCCACTCCCAATTGGCCTTTCCCTCTCTCTTTTTTTCTCTGCTACCTCATTGGAGCAACCGCTACCACTTCCAATGGTAGGAATAGATATCGCACTGCTAGCACCCACATTTGGTTCGTTGAAGGTTTTGTTCCACATGCATTGAAGAATTTCTTCAATCATCTCCTTTCCTATGTTTGCATACGAACCATACTTTGCAATAACTTTATCACCAAATTCATCCAAAACATCCTCAAAAACTTCATCATATAATAAAACCTTGCCCGACGACTTTTCGGATGATTCCACCCCAATCAACAAAGACTTTCCCTTATCATTTTTATCATTATTCGACATAGCTGGGTTTCGTTGTTCTGATTTGATTTTTTTTAAAAGTTAGGGTTTGACGGTTGATTACCTTTGCGTATGAAGTTAACTAGGATGGTTTTGGAGAGTTAATGTAATCTTAAAAAGCAACTCCAGTAATCTGGCTGCTTTAACTAAATACTTTACGTTGTTTGCAAATATAGTCCTTCAATTATAATTGGCGGGAGATAAAAAGAACCATGAAATGACGATACTACCCTAAGTGACATAGCACTTAACGAGGAAACTAACGAAAATTGGCTCTCGGTGGCTTTTTTGCACTTATACGTAACGTTAGTGTCATTTTGCACGCCTTTATGACTCGGTCCCATTTTTGCGATTTCGTGATAGTTTAGTGACCATTTTTGTAGTTTACCCTATGGTTAAAGTTGGGAAATAAAGACCGAAAAAGTCAATAAGGGACAATAATGACGAAGGGAGTACAAGCCTAATTAACAAACCTAATATATATTCACCATTTTATGCAATAAAAATCTAATGTTAATAGAGAAATTTGGGATGTATGCATCTTAATCATTAAATAGGTCTCTTTCATGTTTAGCCAAAACTTGCGATTACATGTATAACGTTCAGAATAAATTATACATAAGGTACTCAATTTTCAAATTTAAATACCTCCATATTTTTTTGGGTTAGTCGGCTGGAACTTTGTGCTGGATTGGTGGAGCAGCTTGTTTACCGCGGTAACTTTTTAAGGTTAAAGTGAAAATGTACAAAGGAAGAGACCGGTGAGATTTTAAGGTAAAACATTTATTGCTAGGTGTTTGGTTGTTCAAAAATTTATTGCTAATATTTAAGTTATGTACCACAACGGTCTTTCTTGTATTAAAGCTTCTGTGAGGTCTAGAGACAAGATTTATAAGCAAATGACAAAAAAATTGATTGTTGAGTATTGACATTACACAAAAAAGATAAATGTGAAATATTAAAGCAAGCCAAGTTTATACTCTTTTATTTCATTCATACCAATCTTTTTAACAACACATTTTTTCTTGAAATATTAGATAATGAAATGAAGTATATTATTTGATGAGGTATATATTGGACATTAACTTATGAGTTATAATCAAAACATGGCGAACAACAACAACTAGTCCAATACCCGTGCGTTGCCTGGGTATAACGATTCAATAATTTACAAATAATAAAAATTATAAACTTGCTGTGTGTATAATTTATAAAAAAATATTTAAAAACACACACATCTTAAAGTGAAGACTTAGAACCGGAAACGAAGTATCTAAAAGTGACCAAAGGGCTTAGAACCAAAGTGAAGATATTGAAACCAAACCTTTATTGTTCCTTTAGTAAGAACAGATATAAGACAATATAAGAGACACTCAAGATACACAATCAGACTTACTTAGAACCAATGTGAAGACTTACTTACCACCAATGTGAAGACTTAGTAACTGGACCAGTACTTTAGTAATGCCAAACACTCTATAGCAGTACTTTAGTAATGCCAAACAATCTCACTTATGATATTCTAACAGCCTACGAAAAAACATAATACTCTGTTTATCCTAAACCTAGCAAAGGGAATGCATATAAAAGTCTATCAAACATATCAACAGGCCTTCTCCTCTTCCTTTTTCTCTGCTACCTCATTGGAGCAACCGCTACCACTTCTAATGGTAGGAAAAGATATCGAACCGCTAGCACCTACATTTGGTTCGTTGAAGGTTTTGTTCCACATCCATTGAAGAGTTTCTTAAATCATCTCCTTCCCTATGTTTGCATACGAACCATACTTGGCAATAACTTTATCACGAAATTCATCCAAAACAGCCTCAAAGACTTCATCATTTAATAAAACCTTGCCCCACGACATTTCGGATGATTCCACCCCCCATCAACAAAGACTTTCCTTTATCATTCTTATCATTATTCGCCATAGCTGGGTTTCGTTGTCCAGATTTGAATTTTTTTATAGTTAGGGTTTGACGGTTGATTACCTTACGTATGAAGTTAATTGGGTTGGTTTTGGGTAGTTAATGTAACCTGAAAAAGCAAATCCAGTAATCTAGTTGCTTTAACTAAATACTATATGTTTTTTGCAAATATAGTCCTTCAACTATAATTGGCGGGAGATAAAAAGAACCATGAAATGACGATACTACCATCAATGACATGGCAATTAACGAGGAAACTTACGGAAATTGGCTCTCGGTGGCTTTTTTGCACTTATACGTAATGTTAGTGTTATTTTTGCACGCCTTTATGAGTTGGTCCCATTTTTGCGATTTCGTGATAGTTTAGTGACCATTTTTGCAGTTTACCCTATAGTTAAATTTGAGAAATAAAGACAAAAAAAGTTAATAAGGGACAATAATTTTGGGACGGAGGGAGTACAAGCCTAATTAACAAGCCTAATATATATTCACCATATTATACAATAAAAATCTTATGTTAATAGAGAGAATTTGTGATGTATGCAACTTAATCATTAAATGGGTCTCTTTCATGTTTAGCCTCAACTTGCGATTACATGTATAACATTCAAAATAAATTATACATAAGGTAAATTTAAATACCTCCATATTTTTTTGGGTTAGTCGGCCGGAACTTTGTGCTGGATTGGTGGAGCAGCTTGTTTACCGCGGTGACTTTTTAAGGTTAAAGTGAAAGAGTACAAAGGAAGGGACCGGTGAGATTTTAATGTAAAATATTTATTGCTAGGTGTTTGGTTGTTCAAAAATTTATTGCTAATATTTAAGTTATGTACCACAACGGTCTTTTTTGTATTAAAGCTTTTGTGAGGTCTAGAGACAAGATTTATGAGCAAATGACAAAAAAATTGATTGTTGAGTATTGACATTACACAAAAAAGATAGCTGTAAAATATTAAAGCAAGCCAATTAACTTACACCTCACTTTCCATAAAGTCTATCGGAATATTAAAGCAAGCCAAGTAACTTACTTGGCCAAGTTTATACTCTCTTATTTCATTCATACCAACCTTTTTAACTACACCATTTTTCTTGAAATATTAAATAATGAAATGAAGTATATGATTTGACGAGGTATATATTGGCAATTAACTTATGAGTTATAAACATGGCGAACAACAACAACTAATACAATACCCCGCCGCCCGAGTATAACGATTCAATAAATTACAAATAATAAAAATTATAAACTTGCTGCATGTATAATTTATAAAAAAAAAATACTTAAAAACACTCACACATCAACACAACTGGAAACGATGTATCTAAAAGTGACCCAAAGGCTTAGAACCAATGTGAAGATATAGAAACCAAACCTTTGTTGTTCCTTTAGTAAGAACAGATATAAGACAATACAAGAGATACTCAAGATACACAATCAGACTTACTTAGAACCAATGTGAAGATGATGCGTGGTTTTGCAACCTTGCAAAGGTTTTACTTCTCAAGGGATATTAAGAAGCTTGCAATCCCCACCAGGTAGTGTACCCGACCGATGTAGTATAGTTGATGCAGGTTTTACCGACCAGGTTTTATTATTTATAAAGTGTCTCGTTTACCTAAGGTCTACATAATGTACTAACGGGCAGTGTACCCGGTCGTGTGAGGTATAGCTAGTTGGTAAAGCCGAGGTCGTCCCCAGAGCTAAGTGTATAGAAATTATCTAAGTTTAGTGTCACGTTTAAAAGGGGGCTTTATGATTGAAAGATTTATAAACTAATAAAAGTAAATAACAAAACAAATAAACAGACGGAAGAGAATCAATAGAGAGAAGTAGTGTTAACCTAATTACTACTCTTGTTATTATTATGTTTAGTATTCTATAAGGTGCATCCTATCATATCGTCTGGGGATTTAATTCATTTCGGATCAGAGGGTTAAATCACCTACGTCTATCTTACACCGTGTCCTACCCAAAACTATTGTAAAGCCGTGGGTTCATCGGTACGAAGATGTAAGAGTCATTAAGTGCCTCTACTAACATGGACAAGTCTAACGGATGCGGCATGGTCAGATCTTATACCCCTCTAACTCCGTTAAGCGTATAGCATTGGTAGTGGTCCTAGGGTTAATTCGCACGTGTATGGTGATATTGCTATCACCAAGTCACATCCCTAGCGGCTTGCTTCCTAGGGTTAATTCCACAAGCCTCTAGGGAACAACCAATGCTAAACACTACGGGAACTAGAGTGTCCCAAGACACCCCATAAAAGTATTCAAACAATAGATAATAGATGCGTAGAAAACTAAATCAAAACAATAACAATTTCATAACTAGGCTATCACCAAGAGGTGTTTAGCCACTCATATTCATAGTTGTAGTAAAACAAGATTGTATTATTACAAATGTAAACTTGAATTGAATCCAAAATAAAGGAATGCATAAACTTATGATTGGTGTGTGAATCCTCCCTTGGAAATAACTTCAATGAGGCTAGAACTTCGTTCCTCCTGCTCCCTGAGTTTCTGATTGGCTCCTAAACCGTCAGGTTTTATCACACAAACTAACCACTTGTGAATGGCTAATCGTAATAAAAATCCTGAATGTTCAAGACACAATACAATGAAGTCCTGAGGAGTTTGGTGTATCCCCGGGTCGTTTAAGTCCCAAAGAGATGTGATATCCTGAATAAAAACGAATTCGAGATCAAAATATGTCGAATAGAAAAGGGGTTATGAGTGTTTTACACTAGGGAATATAAAAAGAAATAGCTTAAACAAGCTATAAAAACAAACACGGGAAATCAGATTACTTAAAAACGTAAAAGAACTTAAAAACGTACGTTTAGTTTAAAAATAAACGTAAATGTTTAAAACAAAAGATCAATTTTTAACTATAGAAGAATTTGCAGGTCTTAGCGACTTAAATGCAAATTAAAAAAAAATATTTATTTATTATTATAAACTTATTATAAAGTTAAGAAAACTTAAAAACTTAAAACGTGTACGTTTACGTTTGAATAAACGTCTACGTACAAGATAAAAAGTGAAAAGTGATCAATATAACTCACACAAATGTGAAAATTATATTTTTGTGATCCTAATGACTTAAGAAAATTATTGGAAAATTAAAATTATTTTTACAACTATTTAATTATTTATTATTAATTAATAACTATTTTTAACTATTTAATAATACACTAAAATGTAAGAAAATATGAAATAAACCTAGAAAAATAAAATAATGGCTTAGAAAAATCTAAAATATTATAAAAGTTATTTTAAAACTAAAATTATATTTTTCACACTTTTTATCTAATTATTATTAATTAATTACTATTAATAATACACTAAATTACAAGAAAATATGAAAATGACTAGGAAAAATGAAATTTCAAATTAGATAAATCTAAAATATCCTAAAACTTATTTTAAAACTGATTTTATATTTTTACACTATTTATGTATTTATTATTAATTAATTACTATTTATTTATTATTAAAACTGTTATTGAATTATTATAAATACTAAACAAACAAAGAAAAATCTGAAACTTTTTCTAAAAATACACTAAGGTGACAGAAACTTAAGAAAAATATAAAAAAGCTATGTTGATAACAAAAACAAGCAAATGGCTTAAGCTAATAAGACTAAATAAGCACTTATTCTATTTTTTTATTTCTTTTTATGATTTTTCTTTTACAAAACTGTTAAACTATTGATAATAACAAACTTTTATGAAAACAAAAACCTTCAAACTTAAAAATAAGCAAAAATGGGCTTATGGATGCTCACAGATGAGCTTTTGGGCTCACAGTGAATGATTTAAGCTCAAATAAGCTTGGAACAAGCTTAATACTAAAAACCAAAAGTAAAATAAGATTGAAATAAGTGAAATGGACTGGAAATGAGAAAAAGGAACAATGAAATTCACTGAGAAGCTTGAAATAAGCTAATAAGCAAATCAACTTAACACTGTCAACCAAACACCCCCTGTAGTCAAATGTTTAGTCACTTTAAGCTTATGGAATAAGCTTGAAATGCCAAATTATGAACTGAAGTAGCAAGTAGGGCTGGTGGGCTTTCCAAAAAGCCAAAGCTCACCTTGTGGGGTCCACTGGTGAGCTTTTTAAGAACTTATGAAAATTGCTTGAACTCACTGAATTGCTCAGTGGTTTACAAAATGGGACAAGTTTTAAGCTTGATGCAGCCCTAGTGTAAGAGCTTGAAAATAAAAAATAAGCCTTGAAACCTTGATTTGGGTTGCTTAGCTTCTAAAAGAACCAAAGAACACAAGCTTAAGCTCAGTGGGGAGCTTTTGATTAGCTTGAGAAAGTGACTCNAAAAGGAACAATGAAATTCACTGAGAAGCTTGAAATAAGCTAATAAGCAAATCAACTTAACACTGTCAACCAAACACCCCCTGTAGTCAAATGTTTAGTCACTTTAAGCTTATGGAATAAGCTTGAAATGCCAAATTATGAACTGAAGTAGCAAGTAGGGCTGGTGGGCTTTCCAAAAAGCCAAAGCTCACCTTGTGGGGTCCACTGGTGAGCTTTTTAAGAACTTATGAAAATTGCTTGAACTCACTGAATTGCTCAGTGGTTTACAAAATGGGACAAGTTTTAAGCTTGATGCAGCCCTAGTGTAAGAGCTTGAAAATAAAAAATAAGCCTTGAAACCTTGATTTGGGTTGCTTAGCTTCTAAAAGAACCAAAGAACACAAGCTTAAGCTCAGTGGGGAGCTTTTGATTAGCTTGAGAAAGTGACTCACTACACTGATTGCTCAGTGTAGTGGGTGGTTTTGTTGAACATGATAAGCCAATTTAAGCAATCTAATAAGCAGATAATGACAATATACGCACACACAATTGAACCTACCCAGAAGGGCTTCTAAAAGAACCAATTTTCACAAGCTAAAGCCAAATAAAGAACAAGTTGCAAGCTTGCGAACTTAGCTTGTGAATCTGTGTACAGGACACATTTGTGAAAAAGTACTAAAAGCAAATAAGCAAATAAGCAGTTTAACTATCTTAATAAAAATTATAAAAAATACACAGATCAAGATGAGCAGCAAAATAACAAGACCTAAAAAGCATAAGTTATGAAACTAAGTATTAAACCCTACATGAAATCTTAAAGTTTATTCAAAAATAAATTATGCTGAATTTTGACTTTTCTAATTACCTATTAAGTTTGACTAATATGAACTTAGGATCTAATTTATCTAATGAATATGTTAAATTAAGCTGAAATAAGGTGAGATTAAGCTATATTATCAAGTTGTGAACTAGAATGATGAAAATGACCAAGTAAATTTTAACAGATCACAAATAAGGTAGGGTTAAAGGCAATTTTGACTTTTAATCAAATAAGGTGTTGGTTTTTATTGTTTTACTGAGTTATATTGCACTGAATTATCCTACATCAAACAAGAACAAGGACTCTCAGAACCTTATACCTAGTTTACACAGTAAAACCAAACAACCCTTAATCAAGTCTCAAATGTGATTTTCAAAGCAAATGAATGTTTTGATCCTCAAATCTATTCTCAAACCTTACACTATCATCATCAAAGATCAAAGAAACAAAAAAACAACAAGAACATAAGCATTAAACACAGATTTGACCCAGATGGTATTTTGACTGTGAAAATGGGATTTTAGCAACTTTGAATTCCAACAAACAAGTAACTTATATTAGTTAATAGATTTACTTAACAACAACATAAGAGCATGAAAATACACAAACAAGATCATATATCAAACATGTACAGTGAAACACAAGTAATGGTGAAAATGGGCTTACAAGTACTTCAAGCTGAAAAACTAAGAACCAAGGACCAAGTATCAATCCTATAGGCTCTCCACAGAGCCTCTAACCCAGGGCAATCCAGTATTCACCCTGCTCCAGCTGTGATCACTTCTTCCATGGAATTTTTCATTTTCACACTATTTATTTTGATTTTTTTGTGAATTTTTGCTTTTCAATACTAGACTGAATTTTAGAGTTACTAAAAGCTTTCATGAGCTTTCTAAGGAGCTTAAGTGATTCTGTAAGTCCTTAACATCAACTAACAACAACATTAAGTAAACATGATAATTTTGATGTAAAACTTGTATAAACTGAGAATACAATGAAAACTGAAATTGAAGATGGAAACACGTTTATTTCACACTAAGAACCTTAGGAATACAACTTTTAAACGTTAAGATACACTGGAATTTTGAAAAGTACTTAAGTCGCCATGTAAATAAAAAGATTACACTAGATAGATTATTACACTGCATCTTCCTTCAATTATATAGATATTTTGAAGTTTCCACTTGCTTCTGAGCATTTCCCATCAATAATTTCCACCGTTGGATGAGTCAAAATGATCCCAGCCTTTGAATTCACTTTTGGCGCCAAAAGTCGTTTTGGTAACTTGTGGCCGTTTTATTGCAATTAATGCATCTTGGAGGGATATAGAGGTGGAAGGGACAAGGAAAACATGGTTTAGTGGTCAAGTTGATGGTTTGGTAGCAATTCCCAGCTTTGTGAGTGTAACAGTAAAGGCTAATGGTGGGGAAGCATTTATTGTGGAATGGGTTGGTATGATGAGGTGTAGAGGGTGAGGTAGAGGTAGACAGGTGGTGGTGATGAGGTGGTGAAACCACCCTGGTTTTGGTGATGCAGGGGTGAGGGAGGAAGATGTACAGTAGGGGTGGTTTTGGAGGGGTCAACGAGGGTCAAACCCCGTTATTATAAAATGGGTGTGTTGGGCCTGTTTTGGAGTTGGGCCAGACAAAAACAAAAAGGGTTTTGGGTTTTATTAATTTTGGGCTAAGGGTGTAATAGATAAATGGATCCTGTTTGGTTTGTATAGGTTTAAAGCCCAAGGACCTAACTTGTAAATTCTGAATTCATGAAGGACTAAACCTGTAACATTTCATAAGTTATCACAAGGACCAATATTGTCAAGTTAGATAAACCAAAGGACCTATTTTGCATTTTATTACAATTTGAAACACCCGAGGACCATTTATGTAATTTTTCCAAAGTTGAGGGGTGAAATTGTAATTTCCCAAAAGTTATCAAAAAGGTTCCAAATTGTAAGTTATGAATAGTACAAGGGTATTTTGTGATAAAATTCCATTTTAAAACACCCAGGGACTAATTTTGCCAATTTTGTAACTTGAGGGGTAAAAGTTGCCAATTTGTGTAAACTTTCATCCAGGGACTATTTGTGAACAAGTTTGATATCCCATGGACTAAAGTTGACTTTTCATTCATTTTAAACCTTCAGGGACTAGTTATGCTAAAGTGTGAAAGTTCAGGGGCCTATTTTGCCATTTTTTAAATTTGAGGGACCAAAGTTGTCATTTTGCAATTTTTGACTTTAAAGGACTTCTTTTGACAACTTGTGAATCCCAAAGGACCTTTGATGATATTTTTCATGTTTTGAATAACCAGGGACTAGTTTTGCCATTTTATGAAAGTTCAGGGACTGAAACTGCCAATTATGCAAACTTGACTGTTTTTCATCAGTTTTCAATCCTTTTGTATCTGAAACACATAAAAACACAATTCAAAGGTATTTTATGTATTTTGTGGTATTTCTGTGTGTTTTCAGATGTATTTGTAGTCTAAATGTGACAGAAATGATGAGTATTTGCACACTCATCAGTTTCTCCCAACTTCTGTGTGGTGAAAAGTGAATGAATAAACTCGGAATTAGGGCTGGTATTTATAGGCCCGACATTGTTACGGTGTAGTTGATTTGAGTTGCTACGCCCTAACCTTTGTAAATGTATGCTACGCCGTAGCTTGATCAAGTGCTACGAGTGTAATGTCTTCATAAGATGCTTCCTACGGCGTAGTTGCTAGGGTTGTTACGCCATAACTTCTTCCTTGGCCTCGTTAGTTCTTCTCNTAGTTGATTTGAGTTGCTACGCCCTAACCTTTGTAAATGTATGCTACGCCGTAGCTTGATCAAGTGCTACGAGTGTAATGTCTTCATAAGATGCTTCCTACGGCGTAGTTGCTAGGGTTGTTACGCCATAACTTCTTCCTTGGCCTCGTTAGTTCTTCTCTGCCTCAAATTGGGGCCTACATCGTAGCTAGAGAGTTGCTACTCCGTAATGCCCTTTAGTGGACCTCTACGCCGTAGCCTTGGGATGGGCTACACCGTAGTCTTCATAAATCATTGCTACGGCGTAGGTAGATGAACCTCTACGCCGTAGTCTTCATAAATCCTTGCTACGGCATAGGTAGATGAACCTCTACGCCGTAGTGTGTGCAGAATCCATAATTTCCACGCATTTGCTCCTAAGTCCTTCCATTTCCGCGTATGTTTGTTCTTTTACTCATCTTTACCCTGAAACCAAAATAGGAAGAAATAAGAGTATATATTCTTTATATGAATAGAAAAGATGAGCATTTTAGGGGGAAATTAACACTTAAATCATGGGTAAATTTGACGTCATCAAATATCTCCCTACTTGAACTCTACTTGCCCTCAAGTAGACCTTATTAGAATAATTTTAAAAAAGATATCCCCCAAGAAACTGGAGAATATGAATTTAAAAACTCCCTATGCTAGAATATATCAAAGCCGAACACCTCACAAAATTGGAACAAACACTCACATCTCTCTCCTAATCTAAGTGTTAATTTCAGGGTGATCACTCAATGCACAGTCATAGAATGTATTCTATCATAGGCTTGGCAGTTACACAAATCTCTACCACTAGAGCTAAGGACAAAACAATTCTTAAAGGCAATATTGGGTGAACACATATAAGGCTTTTGGGTGTAGTGTTGTTACTAACATACTACGGCAAAGGCAAAAAAGGCAATGGTACATGACCGGAACGCCGGGCAAGACACCAATGACTGCTCAAATCCTTCACCTAAGCATGATTCACAACTAAAGGGTAGGATAAGACATGGGATGCACAATAATGGTGTAAAATGAAAAAGAAAACACATAGTCTTAGCCTATAACCGAGTTGCTACCACTTGCCGTTCATCCAAAGTCCAAGCTTCAAAACACAAGAATTGGATCATGTAACAAGTGTGTGCCATTAGAGGACGTCATGATGGGCACCTCACTTGGACTTCATTCTTCAAATATGACCGAAGTGGCCTCTTCGATACTAATTCCTTCAAAGCTCATATTACGGTGTTATACAAGGTTGCACCAAAGATAACATATCTACATACGCAAATTCACATTTTTTTTATTATTTAAATCAAAACAATAACATATCCCCCCCACTTGGGATGAACAATACATGTACAATAGTGGGTTTTCTCATGATCTTCAATTATTTGTCTTCAACGTAGGTGTGATTCTTGAATCTTTTGACTTAAACCTCAAACTAGCATAAGTGGCAACTTCCCAACCATAAACTAAGACTACACGGTAGGCTAAGGTGTATAGGTGTATCGAAACAATATTTGTGAGAAACGAAAGGATAGGCTCAAAAAGGTGTATCTAGGGGTATCTTGCACTAAAGGTGAGTGCAAAAAAGGGTTTAACACGGGGGCCGAATAGTCAATATGACTAATCGATAAACACACACATAAAGGTTATTTGGGTGATTATCCTAAAATATTGCCTTCTTAAAAGGTTTCTTCCAAATGTATTAAGAAATCTCAATACACTACTCGTCTATGGTTTCAAAATGATGTAAAAGCCAAGTTCTAAAGTTTACAAACTACCAAGACACTCATAATTTTGGTGGATTTGGGGTAAAACAGGGGAAACTGAAATAGGCTAAACCTCACCATGGTATTAAGGGTTAATGTGCTCGGCTAAGGTCTATTCTAGTTAGGTTCGGAAAAACATGTCAAAAGTTTAAAAATGGCATAATTTTTCAAAATAAACTAGAAAAATGGGGCAAGACAAAGTTCAAGTAAATAATTCTACTCCCGTCCCCCCACTTGAGTTGTACAAAGTCCCTTTTGTACATAAAATAAAAATAAAGAGGAAAAGTAGAATTAGAACGAGAATTTCCATGAAATTCGCTCTTGAAAATGATAGAAGGATCATGTTGAAAAACGTGCCTTCGTTTCGCCTAATGAGCAAATTTCAATTCCCTGGAATCACACAACTACCAAAAGCATAAAACCTAAAAAGAAAAATAAAAATTAAAACCTAACTCACTTTCGTAGGAATCACGGTTGCATTTAGCGTATGCAACAAGCCTTTTAAACCGCTTGGTGTCCCAAGTGGACGAGTGAAGTCTTGTGAGGGTTTACAGGGAACATACTCACAAAGTTCATTTAAAAAGTAATACAAGTTTAAATAGTGTTTTGTAAAATAAAAAGCTTTTTTAAGGTTCAGAAGGTAGCTGCGGCATAGCTGAAATGGGTTGCTACGCTGTAGTTGCTAAATAAATCCAGAATGACACCTGGGGGTTGCTACGGCGTAGTCATGGAACGCGCTACACCGTAGCAAAGTCCTGGGGAATTTCCTTGGTGCAAAAAATCCAAAAATTAGTTCCCCAATGCAAAGCTTCTTCTAGTACCTGCAAATTATTGGTACAGAACATACCAAACCAACAAAATAAAAGGAAAAGGATAATTCGGGGTGTCTCCCGAAAGAGCACTTTTGTTTATTATCGAGTCTTTAAGTTAGACTCACTGCCACGCCTATATAGGTGTGAAATATAGATTTTCCGATAATCTTTGAACATCGTCACCATAGTAAATCTTTGCTCTGTGCCCATTCACTTTGAAACGCTGGTCCTGGTCATGGATTACCTCAATAGTCCCATAAGGGAATACTTCAGTTACCGTGTATGGTCCGTACCATCTTGATTTAAGTTTTCCCGAAAATAACCGAAGTCTAGAATTATAGATTAGGACTTTTTGTCCGACTTCAAACTCCTTTTCTTGTATCCTAGCATCGTGCCACCTTTTTGTTCTGTCCTTGTAAGCTTTTTAGTAATCATAAGCTTCGTCCCTTAATTCAAATAACCTATGCAACTGAGTCAATCTGTTCTTCTTGATTTCTTCCGGATCAAAGTTGCCGTTTTTCAGTGCCCAGCAGGCTTTATGTTCCAATTCAACTGGTAGGTGACATATTTTTCCATATACGATACGAAATGGTGTACATCCTAAAGGTGTTTTGTGAGCGGTGCGAAGTACCCATAAGGCGTCATCGAGTTTGTCTGCCCAATCCTTACGGTTTTTATGAACAGATTTCTCAAGGACGCGCTTAATAGCGCGGTTGGTGTTTTCTGTTTGCCCACTAGTCTGAGGGTGGTAAGGTGTCCCCAAACGATGAATCACACCATATATNAAGGTGTTTTGTGAGCGGTGCGAAGTACCCATAAGGCGTCATCGAGTTTGTCTGCCCAATCCTTACGGTTTTTATGAACAGATTTCTCAAGGACGCGCTTAATAGCGCGGTTGGTGTTTTCTGTTTGCCCACTAGTCTGAGGGTGGTAAGGTGTCCCCAAACGATGAATCACACCATATATTTTAAGGGTTTTTTCCATTAGAGAGTTACAAAAGTGAGTACCTCAGTCGCTGATAAGGGACTTGGGAACTCCAAATCTAGAGAAAAGCTTTTTGAGAAACTTAACAACTGCCCTAACGTCATTATTGAGCAGAGCTTCGCTTCTACCCATTTTGATACATAATCTACAACCACCAAAATGTAGCATTTCTTTCCAGATGGGGTGAATGGTCCATAAAGTCTATTCCCCAGACATCGAAAACTTCGCAAAATATAAGATTATTCAAAGGCATTTGATTCCGTGAAGATATGTTACCTGCACGCTGACATGCGTCGCAATTCTTTACATACTTGGCAGCATCCTTGAAAATGCTTCGCCAATAGAATCCAGCCTCGAATACTTTCCTAGCAGTTGTGTCGGCCCCGTGATGTCCTCCGTTTGGTCCCTTGTGATAATGTTCCAGAATCTGGGTTATTTCTTCCCCGAATACACATCTTCTGATGATTCCATCTACACATGATCTGAACAAATATGGATCATCCCAAAAGTAGTATTTCAGATCTGCGAAAAATTTCCTTCTCTGGTCGGGTGTAAGGTTTCTAGGCAGTATCCTTGTTGCAAGATAGTTTGCAAAGTCTGCATAACAAGGATCTGATTCGACTTCCCTTATTTGTACTGCCATTAAGTGTTCATCTGGAAATGACTCCCAGATGGTTTCTTCATCTAATTCCTGAAGCTCAGGATTTTCCAGTCTAGACAGATGATCAACACCTAAGTTTTCCGCACCTTTTTTATCCTTGATTTCGATCTTGAATTCTTGTAATAAGAGTACCCATCGTATCAATCGTGGCTTGGCATCCTGTTTACTAAACAAATACTTCAAAGCAGAGTGATCAGTGTAGACAACAATTTTTGACATAACCAGATAAGATCTAAATTTATCAAAAGCATAAACCACAGCTAAGAGTTCTTTCTTAGTGGTTGTATAATGTGCTTGGGCGTCATTTAAGGTTTTAGTGGCATAGTAAACTGGTTTAAATTTCTTATCGAATCATTGACCAAGAACGGCCTCCACGACATAGTCACTTGCGTCGCACATTAGTTCGAAGTCATTGTTCCAATCGGGAGCAATGATAATTGGGGCAGTGGTCAATTTATCTTTTAAAATATCGAAAGCTTGCATACATTCGTCATTAAAGTCGAATTTCGCTTCTTTCATTAGCAGCTGTGTTAAGGGTTTGGCTATTTTAGAAAAATCTTGGATAAATCTTCTATAAAATCCAGCATGACCTAGAAAGCTTCTAATCCCTTTTTGATTAGTTGGGTATGGCAGCTTAGATATAACATCGATTTTGGCTTTGTCAACTTCAATCCCTGAATTAGAAATTTTATGCCCCAAAACAATCCCTTCCTTAACCATGAAATGACATTTTTCCCAATTAAGAACTAGGTTGGTCTCTTCACATCTAGCTAGCATACAGGATAGATTATTTAAACAAGAGTTGAAAGAATTAGCAAACACTGAGAAATCATCCATGAATACCTTCATGAATTCCTGGCACATGTCTGAAAATATAGCTGTCATGCATCTCTAAAAAGTGGCAGGTGCGTTGCACAGACCAAACGGCATTTGTCTGTTGGCGAATTTTCCTTTGGGACAAGTAAAGGTTGTCTTTTCTTGATCTTCCTCAGCTATAGGTATTTGGAAGTACCCTGAGAAACTGTCCAAGAAACAATAGAATTCATGACTAGAAAGTCTTTCCAACATTTGATCGATGAATGGAAGTGGGAAGTGGTCTTTCCGTGTAGCGTCATTCAACTTCCGATAATCTATGCAGACTCTCCATCTGGTCACAGTCCGAATTGGAATCAACTCGTCATTCTCGTTTTTCACAACAGTCATTCCTCCTTTCTTAGGTACCACATGAATAGGGCTAACCCAGGCACTATCTGAGATTGGGTAGATTAGTCCAGCGTCCAGTAGCTTAATTATTTNGTGTAGCGTCATTCAACTTCCGATAATCTATGCAGACTCTCCATCTGGTCACAGTCCGAATTGGAATCAACTCGTCATTCTCGTTTTTCACAACAGTCATTCCTCCTTTCTTAGGTACCACATGAATAGGGCTAACCCAGGCACTATCTGAGATTGGGTAGATTAGTCCAGCGTCCAGTAGCTTAATTATTTCTTCCTTCACAACATCTTGAACTTTAGGGTTTAACATCCGTTGTGGCTAAACAACTGGTTTGAAATCGTCTTCTATTAGAATTTTATGAGAGCATAATGATGGGCTAATTCCTTTGATGTCAGATACTTTCCAAGCGATTGCTCCTTTATGAATGCTTAGTTCACGCAATAAAAGCCTCTTTTCTTCGTTAGAAAGAGATGATGAGATAATGACTGGGAATTCAGGATTGTTGTCTAAAAAAGCGTATTCCAGATGTAAAGGGAGCACTTTCAATTTCGGGATAGACTCAGCCCCTTTTGCTGTTTCTGAAAGAATATAATGCAATTGTTCTTGCAGAAGAGATTCTTGTACAAAATATTCCACTATAGGGCCTATTTCATCGAAGTCTTTGATATCGTCGTTAGTGAAGTTCGCGTATTTCATGGATCGCTCTAAGTCGTAGGTTATTTTCTCATTTCCAACCTCTAGAGAGATTTTTTTGTTGAAAACGTTAATCATTGCTCGGGCAGTAGCCAAGAAAGGTATTCCTAATAAGATCGGAACTTCTTCATCTTCTTTCATGTCGATGACAACAAAGTCTACTGGAAAAACGAATTTATCAATCTTTATAAGGATGTTTTTGGCAATTCCCATTGGATATTGTGTAGATTTATTTGCTAATTCAAGGCACATTCTGGTTGGCTGAAGATCATCCAACTCTAATTGTAACACCCCAACCCGAGAAGCGCTAAATCGTAACATTATGGAGTCAAATCAGAACACAAGCGAAACGGAGATACATTTCTAATAAAAATTATACAAAGGTTACAATGAAAAACTAAACAAAATACAAAAGAGCAACAACGAAGAACTAAGCCCAAGTACAATATACTAAGCCCAACATCAAATACTTCTAATCATCTCTAAGTCCAGCCAGTAGCTAATCAAGGTGAAGTCTTCTAAGCCCAAAATAAGATCTCTCATCCACAAACCCAGCTTCCTACTAAACCTGCCGCATGAGAAAAGAAATGCGGCTGAGTTTACAAAGCTCAGTGAATATATATA